>JAODLC010000052.1:6156524-6172055 GCA_026781145.1 Hippopotamyrus pictus | reverse complement strand
GTTTCTGCGTTCTGTATAGCTGCTGCGGGCGTGACGTTTCTGCGTTCTGTATAGCTGCTGCGGGCGTGACGTTTCTGCGTTCTGTATAGCTGCTGCGGGCGTGACGTTTCTGTGTTCTGTATAGCTACTGTGTGTGTGACATTTCTGCGTTCTGTATACTGGGTATGTAACAATTTCTCATCGTCAAACATTACACATCCTTTCTGGAGTACAACACACAGTGAGTACTTGAATTACCCTAGTGAGTTGAGATGTACGGCTAATTAATCATGCCCCGTTTTTAGTATTCATCTAGTCCGTTTTATGTACAAATTTAGCGCAGGTTGACCATCAGCCAGATCCGTGTTACCGCAGAATAAACACACAAATATTCTTGTGACAGGAAAATAAGGTGAGTTATACTGACAGACATTTGTTGTTTGTCAAGTTTATCGCCATCATGGCGCCAGCTCTGCGAATATATTTTCCTAATTTCCTTATGTTGTCAACAGCACATCTGCTAACCAGCTGGACGTCAAGGGTGCAATAGATTCTTCAGGATTAGATTCTCGTTTTCTCAGAGAGGCACCCTTGCAGGAGACTTCCGACGTGAACCGTTCACATCCTAAACATGGGCTTTGAGAAAAGGTTTTCTTAAAAAAAATAAAAAGTCCATATATGAGATCACGGAGGAGGCTGCTAGCCATCGCAATCTGTCATCACCGCTGTCACTGGGAGTTCAAATTGTCTTTTCTTTATGTTGGTATCGGAGATCCTTCTACCACAAATCATCCAAACTCCTTAGGTGTTTGATTGTGCTGCAGGACCCCTGGGTGCTGAGCATGACCCTGATATCAGCTTCAGTGCTGATGGGAAACGATGACAGTGTTGGAGCTGCTAATAGTGTTTTGAATGCAGAAGACTTGGCCCCTGTTTACACTCGGGTTTAAAACGTGTCTTCAGCGATTGGCTCGCAAGTAGCCAGGTGGGACACTGGGCCGTTTACACCTCCAAGACGTCTAGCTGAACACCTGTGATCAGATTTCATTACGGCCTATGTCACTTCTGCAATGAGGTCAAATGGCCCCTCGCGCAGTTATCATGACATCCTTTTCGGAGACGCATGAGGATGCAGCAATAAGACAACAAGACGACAATTGCATCCCAGACCACCTAAGGTAGCAGTTTGAGTGATCAGATCGCGGTGTGCCTTGGTGGTCGCTTACACTTGTGTTTAGCACTGATCAAAGGTAGTCAGCTGGCCATCTTGGAGACGTATGATGGACAAAGGCGTAGACGGCCATGTGTCTTGGCTGTCTACTTGTGAGCCGATCGCTCAAGACGCATTTTAAGACTAAGTGTGAACAGGGCTTAGACAGTCCATTCTTTAAAAGACAATGTTTTAGAAAAGTAAATATTGCAAATGGAGCCTGTGGGTTCTCTCTCTCTCTCTCTCTCTCTCTCTCTCTTTCTCTCTTGGCCCAAGTCCACTTGGGAAAACTGTCAGAAACATATTAACCATCCAATATGTTCACAATGATCTGCTCTTTCTACACCCCTGAGGACGTAGCTGCAATGGACGCATTCGTCAGACATGACATGAAAGACATTATGGGGTCACAAAATTAAGTACAATTAAACCTGGATGGATGGATGGATGGATGGATGGATGGATGGATAAACCTAGATGAGACAGGGGTTATAATTACAGGTGGTGAAGGCCTGGGTGAAGAGGGAAGAAACCAGCGAATCTTCAGTACGGCATCTTGGGGTTCCTTGTGATCCAAATTTCCCTTTCACACTAAATGCAAAGAAAGATTTTAAAGAAAGATTGCAGAGTTTTTGGTCATTGGTAAATGCATAATTTCTAATGAGCATAGGCTTCAGTGCCAATACTAATATATATTATTTCCTCTTCTGAAAGATCCTGATCGCATGCAGTTTGTTATTTATTCAGCAGTAGCTTAAAACAATAATAAGAGGACACCTTTTGCCTGAACTGGATTCCGGTAACTATTGCCTGTATGTTTGGAATGAATTTAAAGATTCATTCACTGGATTTTAAAGTATTAAACAGCACAGCATCAAAATTTCCTCAGATCTGCAAATGCTGCTCTGCTTGGAGAAGCAAAAGAACAATGCATGTTTATTTATGATTTCCATTATTCTGCTTGTGCATTTTAACTTTTTTCATAATCAGTGTTTTTTTTTTTGGTTTCTCTCCATCGTTGCACGTGCTCTGGGCTGTCAGGCAGTGTATGAAAATCGCACAATAAATATAATTTATTATTTATTAATCATCTTTCAAAGCTTTGTTAGCGACTCGGATGACAAAAATAGACGTATTTGAATATCTAAAAATAGATGACGCATTAATAACCATTTGCTAAATACTTAACATGAATTACATTCCAAGCCAATAAAAAACATCCACCTAAAGTATTTTTAAAGTTACCACAGCGAGTCTTTCATTAACTGCCTGATTGAATTGAAGCCGGGATGTATCAGACATTACGTCAGGGCTAGTGTAAGAACAGCGCGACCAGACTGATTTGCAAATAAAATCGAATTAAATATGTGGAACATTTTGTCACAAGCTCCTTATTTCAGTTTATCACTTGGCTTTGGTGGCTTAACTGGCTAAACACTAAGACTGCCTGCAAAACACAAAGACACTGACTAAACACAGCCATGCTAAGCACTCAGACAGCTTCCTAAACCCCTGTTCACTGGCTAAACACTGAGGCTGCCTCTTAAACCCCGATTCACTGGCTAAACACTGAGGCTGCCTCCTAAACCCCTATTCACTGGGAAAAACACTGAGGCTGCCTCTTAAACCCCGATTCACTGGCTAAACACTGAGGCTGCCTCTTAAACCCCGATTCACTGGCTAAACACTGAGGCTGCCTCTTAAACCCTGATTGACTGGGTAAAACACTGAGGCTGCCTCTTAAACCCTGATTGACTGGCTAAACACTGAGGCTGCCTCTTAAACCCCAATTCACTAGGCTAAACACTGAGGCTGCCTCTTAAACCCCTATTCACTGGCTAAACACTGAGGCTGCCTCTTAAAAACATTGGCTAAACATTGTCTGCTCAATGCCAAGAGTGTCTGCTGAACACCAACACTGCCCGCTGAACACTAATACAGTCTACTAAACACCAAGCCTGTCTGTGGAACACCAAAACCATCTGCTACACACTAGGACTATCTGTCAAACACTAAGACTGTCTGCTGAACACTAAAACTGCCTGTTGAACATTAAAGCTACTTGGTGAACATCGAGAGTGTCTGCTGAACACTAATACTGTCTGCTGAAGACTTAGACTGCTTGCCGCCACTCGTTTTGGCCGTCCCCCCTGAGGGGGCAGGCGCTTGTGTTTTTGTTGTCTGTTCAAATTTCATCTATAGCAAAGCAAACAATTTGCAAACCAGGTAGCGTGCTTGCTAAGGAATTAGATTTATGGTCTAAGGTTTGTAAGTACAAATTCCATAAGGGAGAGCGCCTGAACACCACTTAGCCAAATTGCCTCAGAAAATATCCAGCTGTATAAAAAGGAAAACCTGTGAATTCTCCTCTGGGTAAATCTCTGCTAAGCAAAAATAATAAGCTACGAACATGATTTATTCTCCTCTGGCGATAATCCTATATAAATGGACATCTGACAGACATATGGAGAGATAGAGATAAGTTCACTACAAATGAATCGACGAACAAACAAGCAACTAAACAACAATCAATACTTTAGAGTTAGTAAAGTAAAACATTAAACAGGCTATGAAAAATATAATAAAATAAAATTTAATTCAACACAGCATTGCTGTTGTTTCTGGCAAACAAAAAACAAACAATTTAGGAGAAAATAAAAGAAAAGGGCAAAAATGTGATTGGGTACAATAGGTAAAAAGTTTGGTTTGTTTTGTATTACAAAGTATGAAATGTAAAGGTTACTGGGCTCCAGGATAAAGTGGGGGGGACGATAGTATATTAAATGGATTCATTTAATGCATGTTTTTGTTGAAAAGAACATAGGATTTTTACAGGTTCCTCTCCTATCTGTATATATGAATATAATGAATGTAATGGATACAAGTCCTACTTGTTAGTATGTCATGTTACCTTTATTCTCTCTAACAAAGGGCCATTCTTGTTAATTAGTAACATTCTGATGAATCGCCAACAAGGAAAGGCAGACCTTGCCTAATAGATATATCCAATATGGCTGATCTGCTAGAAGTGTCTACAATTTGTACACAAACACTGACACTATAAAGACGATGAGCTATAGATGAAGGAAGTACGTTTGTCTGGATGTTGAACAGGGCACAGGAAAGAGTAAAGGAAGGAGTTACATATTCAGAGGGATAGACTCCAACTGCGCCAGAGAAACCAGTAGAATGCCACTGAGGTTTTATTGGGACTATTAATCTTCCTAATCTACAGAAAAATGGCAGAGATTCTGACACGGATCATAGAGATTTAACAAACTGGCAGCATCTGAACATGACATAAAAATTAGCTTGTGTAACTGACATCGAACTTGCAGCCAAAGAATTATAAAAAAGACCTGGAGGAAATGGAAGAGCTGGGAGACACCTGGCAGATGAAATTCAGTAAAGGATAAATGCAGAATTCATCTGAGGAGCAGGAACGCTCACCGCAGCTCCTGTGCATGTGGGACACAGCGATAATAGCCGCCCCCTTTTGAGAAATATTTTGGCATTTACATAAACTTGTCCGTGTCTGATGCTATCGTGCCGCAGAGATAAGGAGTCAGAACGTAAACAAGATAGCTGGACGTATCTGTAAGCGGATGCAATTTGAATCCCAAGCAGCACCGCTGAGCCGCTAGGATGCTCTGCCAAGATGTCACCTAAAGCTCAGCATAGAACTTTTGTCACGGCACTTCAGAAAAGGATGTTTCCGCCCTGTGCCAGGTCAGAGTAGCGAGCGAGAACGGTCAGCGCCAGTTCAAACTTAACAGCTAGAAGAATAGAATGTCCTGATTTTACACGGAGTATTTCTTGGTCTTATTTTTGCAAGTGTCATACCACCCACTGAACAAAGTGCATATATTTTGAAGTTTTGTCTCCTCACATCAGCATGCTTGTTTTGAATGTCTACATTCAGGGTTCAGGATTCTGTCAGTTTTGCTTGCCATACACCACTTTCGGCTTGAACGTCCCAGAAATCCATTGGAGAATCTGTAATCTCTTCCCGGGTGCAGTCTGGGATCCGGTTTGATCTGGGCTGTTTGCCGCTCCTTTTTAAGGTGCGGTTTTGCATATAGTCACTTCATTGGCTGCCTGGATATCGAGCAAGGAGTTCAAAGGCAGGGATGTGGAGGATGTGCCTTGTCTTCAAACTGAACACATTTCTGTTTATTTCAACATGATGGTCGACTATAAGGTGTTTGGCTCAATGAGCTCTACTGACCGGTAGGGCCCTGGTGAAATGATGAGTCCTTATAAAAAAGATGCTAAAGTCGGATATCATGTAACCAGTGATGGCTCAAATCTGTCATTAGACCAGACATGTGGAGGTCAGTGAGAAGCAGGCTAAAGAAAAACCTCACCAAAATTGCAGAATGTAGCTAATTAAAGTCGAATCCATGATGGCATCAATCCTACTGCACCACCACGTGATCTCAATTAGGAGCCTTGCCCTGGGCGATGACGTAGGGAGTACCGGTACTGTCACAATGACTTGCTGTTCATGCATCGTAGGAGGAGGTCTGTGGGTTGTCTGTTTAGATTTGGGAGGTCCTGCATCTCATTCATTCACGTTGCAGAGGCTGAATGGGCACACGGGATAGCTCAGTCCCAGTCAGGCTGAACTCCAAGGAATTTTCTCCCACTTCAAGACGTCTCACCACTGATCTCTCAATAACTGCTCATCTTCTTCTGGCAACCAAATGTCACGTGTGTCGTCCTCAACCCGAGTGGCAGATAATTCGGGAGCTGCTTAAGTGCGCTATTCCTTTCCCTTTCCTTAATGAAACCCTATGCAATGCCAGCATCCATCCTGACCACGTCTTTGATATGCATTGGCAGACGGAGTAGATGAGTTTCACGTGTCGACGAGTCTCCTCCGTTTATACAAACTGGCGCAAAGGCAATATGTATGTGATTAATGGAAACTTTTAAAGGATATACTCTCGATCGTGTCCATATTACGCATTTTCTTGCCTTAGAAATAACCTTTACAAACTATCATTTCTACTTGTAGCAGATGCCCGTATACAGCAATTAATTAAAATAAATACAAAGCAGTTTTGCAAAATAGCGCTAAAGTGGCGACTGATTCGCATCCAGTATTATTTGGGGGAGGGGAGGGGGGGGGGGAAGAAAGAAGACTATATTATTTTAAATTGTGGATGCGAGATGCGCAAATTGATTGCAAGCCGGATGTTATACCCCGCCGACACCGCGGCGATCGGGAGAATATTAACGCGCTTTCAGACGTGCGGCTCGGCGCCTCTCCCTCGCTGCGAATGGTAGCTTCCAACCCGCCTCACATTTCACAAACAGCAGCTTCTCCCCGGATCGTACGCTGCTCCCATGCAGAGTGGTCCCTGTTAAATTTTAAGAGTGAGCCGACTAATAGCTGTGCATATGATGTCCCTGTCCGCGATAAACAGTAATACCCTATCAACTGCGCTATCTTGCGTTATTAACATTTAACTGTTTTAAACCCGCGTTTGTTGTTCAGTTCTTCCAGTCGTTATCTATCTTTTTATTTCCAAAGACGATATCTTAAAAAGTCGGGGAGTTATTCCGACCACTAAAAATAGGCATTTAAACGAGAGAAAACAAAAGAAGTCAAGATCGGGTCTGGCGTTCAACGTAAGGAAAGTTTCCGATTGAAAAAGGATAATCCTGTAAGGAAAAGGGGGAAAAACATCGGAGCAGGTAAGAACATGTTTTCATTCATACGGGGGATGTTTAAATACATTGCAGGAGAAACAATGCAAAAAAAAAAAAATCTCCCACTTGACTAAATGAGGTGACCGGCAGCGTAACTGTGTCGTTACTGTATTAAATGCTCTGTCCTTTCATAATACGATATAGGAGATCATAACGCGTCTGCATCTTTTGTTATGAATTAATATTAGAAGACATGTCTAATGTGCCCGGCGTGTCCGCAGCATTTATTAAGGAGTAAGTGGACGACGCTGAATGATTTTTTTTGCTTTAGTGTGTTTATTAGTCGATCCAGACTGATGTTTTGTACCTAAAACATTAATGACCTCTGTAAAAGCGCAAACCAGTCTCGCATACCAGCACACTGGCGTGTTTTTTTCCTGCCCAGATGGCAGTGCAAAGCTTCGCCCTCAGTACTTGCAGGGTGTTCGCGTTAATTAAGGTGGGTACAGCATCTTGTAAAAGTATCGAGGACCTCTTTGCGATGTCACATTTTGCGTAATTACACAGTGCACGCGCTCCCGTTCTTAACTCTCGTACTTGCGCTTCTGAGGGTGAAATATGCTGGTTACAAAAGTAATAACAGCCGTGAACTTTGCAGGCAAACTAGGGCCATTTATTCATTCCCTGAAAGATTTCTTGCGTTAAGGGTTGACAAATGTCTTGGGCGTCGATTATAGGTACAATATTCTCAATAATAAGTGACGGATTTTCTTAATCTACCCCTCTGTACCCCTTTGCCTTTTGTTATACATCATTCTTCTGCTGAAAATGAATTTTGGCCCAGTTAGGTTTCCAAGAGACTGAATCTCTTCTACTGTTTGCATACACTTTGTTCCGTCCGTCTTTTCCTCAGTCCTAACAAGCTTCCCAGTTCCTGCTGAGCAGAATTATCCCCGAATCCTCCACAGTTGACAGTAGGGATGGTGACAACTTGGTGATGCACAGTGTTGGGTCTATGCCAAGCGTAACAGTTGCTGTTTAGTCTAGAGACTTCCTGTTTAGTGTCAACTGACCATGGCACCTTTTGCCACATTTTTTTGTACCGTTAGCTTTTAAAATATATTAATGGCTTCTGTCTTGTCACTCTGTCTAACATATTTGTTTTTGTGTTGATCGGCGTCATGTTTTTGTCTGTCTCCGCTGAAGGGTTGCCATCTCGCTGGCCTTCACCTAAGATTCCTAACTGAAGGCATTGTCTAGGCAATGGGCATCTTCCATGGAGTCAGGATTCGCAGGGCTGTTCAAACTCATCTAATGACTCTGACCTATGATTTAAAATGGTTTTTCATCTCTGCTGCAGTGTAGACTCTTTGGTGTTCATGCTAGAGGCTCCGATTTGAATTCATTACCTACCCCAGTAACCTCACCAAATGGGTGTTAATTTTTTCATTTCATGTTGCAAGGAAGACAATTATTGCCCAACAACACACGGGGCTGAGAATGTTAGTTGCTGAAGGTAATTTTGTGCACAGTAATTGTGTAGGTTGTTCTTAGTCTCTGCTATAAATTGCTGTTTAGGAGTGTCGTGACAAGCAATAAAACGTGAAAACAGCAATGCTCTGAGTGTGTTTTGTAAGCTATTTTATTTATTTTGATTATTATGTTTATATATTTTGTTTATATATATCATATTCTGAATTACCAGGTTGTGTATGTTTGCCATTTAGGTTTAGAAAAAGTGGAATTAATTGCAAGAATCCTTAGCATGTTAATCATGTTGTACTTAATACTCTTAAGAGTTAATTAAAACTTAGTCTGTGTGTTCGCGCTTAAGATGTGTTTGTAGACGTATATCTTATCATTTTGAGCTTTAGACAAACCAAAGAGGGCAGGCCAAACGCGTTTGGATTCACTGCTAACCAAAACGCTGACTGGACTATGGATTTCGGTAGCTGTTGAATAACAAATCCTGTCGGCCATGTTCTTTTGAGATTCCGCTTATGTTCCGAAGTAGCCGGACCAGCTATTGGCCTTCCTGATTCTGTTGTTCATTATCGCTGCATTACAAAAGTAAGATTCAACAAATAAAGCAGGCGCCAAGCAGTCCAGGGTCACCCTTTATGTAACAGTAATGTTTCATCCTCAAAACAAAAAAAAAAAAAACAACTTAGGATGAAATACAAATGTGATTCCAACTGTAAAACACGGACCGTGCAATTTGTAAACCTTACTATACTAACTGCTTAACAGAATATCACACTCATAATTTAAACAGCTGTCAGGGGAAAGGAGTCATCTTTCTTCATCTTAAATAGGAAATTAAGTAGCACTGAATAAACAATCAATGGGATCGTGAGAAGTGTAATTTAAAAAATGAACTGTAACTTTTATTTACAGTAGACGCCGGCTGTAGTTGCGTCTCCCCCTGCCTGTGTGTCTGTGTGTATGCAGTCTGCCAGCTCGTTCCATAAGGCTGTAGGGCCAATGGCAGCCTGCCTATGCAAATTTCTGCCCACAATTATTATGGGAGCCATGTAGGTTCAGTCCCCCACCGTGCCTGTTTTGCAGTGTAAATGCCTTTCCTGGGCTTTTGGATATTAAAGCTAATTGCTAAATGTTCTGGGGAGACGAAGTAATTTGTCTTTTAAGAAAAAAGAATTGAGAGTGATAATTAATCCCTCCACTTCTGTAACTTCTGACTTTTTTTGGAATGTGTAATATTTGTTTTGGGTGAACTTCGTCAAATACTGTAATTTTTTTGGAGTTTAAAGGAAACAAAACAGAAATTTAGAAAGTTTTTTTGATTTTTAAAATTATGGTACAGTCGCATTTTTTTTTACTTGAACATTTAGTGAAAAAGTTGTAATACTGTTGTCCTGGTGGTCATTTTCTGGCCCAGATGCACGTTAAATTGTAAATTCTGAGCATGATTCAAAACTAAGGAATCTCCGTTATGACACTTAAGATTAACGGTAGGCGTCTTGTAAACCGGAAGTTTTCTTTATAAAATTTTCCATGAGGCTACAGATTTCGTGAAAGAGGGGAGGATTTTCCTAGAAAATATCTTGATAGTGTTGAGATATCAGCATTTTCCAGGAGTGACGGCCTTCTGCATGGCAAGACCCGAGATTACAGTGGTGTTTTTTGGTGGGGAAGTGGTTTAATGCAAAGTACACGTGTGTGACTGCGGGCTGATAGGGGGGTGGGGGGTGGTAATACCCCTTAAGCCGGCCAGATGCATGAAGGAACGTCCAGGTCCGGCAGATTAAGGGATTAAAGGATATATGGTTTGTGCAATATCATTAATGCACCAACAGGCCACCCAGCGAAGGTAGGAGTTCATAACGTATTTCTCAATGTTTTTTTTAACAGCATAAAGATTATGTACATTTTACCTTTTCTCCAAGCCGGCTGTAGTTAGGTCTATATATTTAAACCCTTTTTTAAATATACATGCTTATACAGACTGTGCAGGTTGCGCAGTTCACAGTTGTCAAAATGTTGCGTTACTGTCTGGTATCTAGGTCAAATCTAAGTAAATCGGCAGCCCAAACGGATTGACGGTAGCCCTGCCAATGCCGGCTTTCCTCCTCCGTGCCAAATGAGCTCTGAAGCCGGCACCGCTGCTCCAGTCGCGGTTATATCGTTAGCCGGCTCTGCCTGCGAGTTTGTTGTGGCAGAAAGTAATAGATACTGTTCTGCCGCAGGGCGCGTTTCTGTCATCCAGGTTTTTTTTCTTTTATTTTTCTTTTCTGGGCACAAAATCAGCACCTTCCAGTACAGCTGCAGTTTACTGAACGTGTGTGTGTGGGGGGGGAACCCCTAGCGGGCCGTATCGTGTTTACATCTCGCCATTATATTTTCGTCCTTGTTTTCTTCAATCCGCTTTTTCATGGGAATGAGATATGGCGGCGCAGACACTCCAGTTAGCGAAATTGATCGATTTAGTTACCTCATTCCGGGATTTCCCCGCCCAGGTAGACTAAGGGACCTGTGCGTACTTGTTTCCCGTCCAGCTGAGCTCTTAGGTAATTAGGCTTGATTGAGCTGTTGATTGAATGAATCTTTTAAATTTAAAAATGTAAATATTTTCATTAAAATCACATTAAACTAATGCGCTAACCCCAAGACTTTCATTGGCCTGATTTCCCAATTATGCTTAAGCAAAGGAATAATTGCTATAGTGAAAAAATGTCTAGATTTTTTTAAAATATCCCTGGCTTTGCCTTTCCTGAGTGTTTTCAACTTTTTAAAACTTAATTATAGTAGCCAAGGAACAATTCACTAAATGACTCGTATAATTTAGCCAAATTTAGCCCATTTATTAATGACCAAATAGGGGATGTATTTTATAGGCAGTAATGCATAAAACAATATTAAACACTTGGGTCCTGGCTTTTACACTCACAATGAGTTACACTTACTAATAACTTTGTTTGTTTAATATACTCTTAAGATTTCCTTGACTCCTTCCATCCTGCTACCCCTGAACATTTCAATATAACTGGCAATACTAGTAGAGCTTATTAAATTACTATTAGATTGCAATAGCAAGGTAGCCTATTAGATTTCTATATGATATTACTTCAAAGACACAAAGTGCTTGTCCAAGCTTATGTCAAGGATCGTATCTCATCAAACCAAATCTCTGTTCGAGCTAATCAAACTGAAGCGGGGAAACAGATCGAGGGCTGTAGCTGTTTGCAGTTACCGTGAAAAATTCCAAGTCTGATCCTTGTGCTGAATAGCTGAAGGTTTCCTTATGGTCCAGTCAGATAGCCCCCAGTGTACGAATCCGAATGGGGCCCGGAACTGTTCAAGAGGATTTGAGGTTGCTTTTGGATAAGCCCTGGTCCGTGGATTGCAGATAGGGCAGAGTCAACATTTGCTTGATCTGCTGGGAATGGATCGCGAATGGGTTTCTACATCATATGGCTTCTGACAAACAATCATGAACTGTCTCAACTTAACCAGACCCTTGGCTGCCACATGTTGTGTGTGTGTGTGTGTGTGTGTGTGTGTGTGTGTGTGTGTGTGTGTCTGCACCACCATCCTACTAAAGCATCCTAAGGTTTGGTACTATAAAAATACTATAAAAATAACAGAATTGCCCTTTGTCTTAGATCAGGGGTGTCAAACTGCAGTCCTGGGGGGCCGGAGCCCTGTGTAGCTTAGTTCTTTCCCTGTTCCACCACAAATGATTCAGCTCAAGAGTGACTTGGTAATTAGCACAAGGAGTTGGATAGGGTGTGTTAAATGAGGGGAAACCCAAAAATGTGCAGGGCAATGGCCCCCCAGGACTAGAGTTTGACACCCGTGTCTTAAATGATAACTCAATGGCTAATATTGACAGTCATCTCCCCAGTTTAGCGAGGAATTTGCTGCTGTTGTAATCTAGTGTTTTCAAGGAAATCAAGGACCCCGTTTAAATTAGACGCTCAATATTCTGTCCCCCGAGAGCCATTAAATTTGACTGTAGTGCTGTAAGAAAGCCTGTCACCAATGATTTTTTTTTTTTTAGCAAAAGCACCGTCCTTGCAGATCACAGTGCTTTCCTTCACATAAGGCTTAATCATACTTTTTCAATATTATCTTGAGTTATAAAAATACAGTTTACTTTTCTTTTTGAGGTTGGTCCCACAGAATCAGTTGAATCCCTGACCATGCTGGTACAGCTTCTTCCCCCAGGACATCGGCCTTCTAAATAAGGACCCATGAAAACCTGTCACACACTGTTCAAGTTTCATTATCATATTTTAACTAATTGAACCCATCTGCACTGTACCTAAGCTCTTTCACACATTACATCCATTCATTATCTATCTATTTATTTATATTGATTATCCACATGCTTGACTCAGCATTGCAGATCTCCTGTAAAAAAAAAAAATCCTCGTTTCTTTATTTTTAGATGTTTATTTGTATGTGTTTTGTTTGTCATGATACCACCTGCACCAAAAGAAATTCCTTGTACTTGGTGAATAAAAAGATTCTGATTCTGATTCTTAATTGGTGTCAATCATTCCTATAAAACTCGATCGCTTTGGCATCGTTACATTTACAAAAAAGAGCATGATGGTATTTTTTAATTACAATTATTAGTTGAGATAGTACTGGATACTGTGCTTAAGATGAATAGTTATGTAGTTGCTTGTTGCACTAGAAGCCTCAATTATTGTATGCGTGTCGCAAGATAAATATAGCCTGAAATCTTCAGCGTTTTGATTGAGCAATGACAATCAGGAGCCCTTGTGGACATTGAGAGGGGGGGGGGGGGTGTTTTGCAGCGCACCAAAGATTCACACCACAGAGTCAAACAGGATGATGATGACGTCAGTTTTTTGGGGGACAAAACTGACTGGCTAATTATCTGCTCAAGGTGGCAGTGATGCGATTCCCTTTGAATATGCAGCACATCCTTTGGTGAAGGAGAAAATAAATGTAATTATTTTTTGGCGGATTTAAACTTTAGAGGCAATGGAGTACGGGCAAGACGTGCTTGTGGTTATCCTTGTGTAAGCTGTAAGTAATGAGGTATGGGTATTAAGGACTGGAAAAGTAAACATGTACTGTAATTAGTCTGAGTAACCAAGGACTGAATTATCTTAAAATCCGTCAGTACCCAATAAATGCTAGCCTTTTTTGAGACAATTATGAAATGAAATGAGCCTCTTACAATTGAATTTAGCTATTCCTTTGAGAATAAATAAGATCGTTGCTGTTTCTTCAGTGAACGTTGTTACTTGTTAATGGCACAATTACACGAGAAGGTCATACGTTGAAATGAACTGATTTGCTGTGGAATTTTTGTTCCTTCGCAGTTCTGGAGTGCCATGCAGTGTTTTAATCTGCAGCTTGCAGTGATGCAGTGAGGTTTTTTTTTTTTTTTACATCTCTTATTTGACTGAGAAATAAATGCCATGAAGGAGAGTAGCTTGGATTGAAAGAATGTCATTGCCCTAATGTTCAGAAATATTTTCTAATTGCATTCCTTTATTTTGCAAGTAGCATAGTATCCATTTATATTTAAGTACAGTAATTATAAATGTAAATTTCTGTTTAACAAAGTAGGCCTACGGATTGAGTGGCTTTTAAAACTGATCCTTTTTAATTCACTTTTGATTTGAGTTGAAATCAAATTGTTGTTCAGTACCTGGGTAATAGTTGTGTATCTGGCATAAACCAGGCTGTTGGCAACGCACAAAAATGTGGATGTGTTCTGACCTAATTGGGGATTATGCAATAGAGCGCTTTGGGGGAAACCGTAGTTATTTTTAGTGGAAGACGGCATCATGTCTGCCAACACAAGTGATGTTTGGCATTATAGTGTTTTAATGTATTATGGTTATATAAAGAAAATGCATCAGTCTTTGTCACGGGGGTATGGGGGGAAATGGCCCTCGTGTTAAATGTTGAGATTAAATCAGTAATGCCCAGTAATTATCAGCTGTAATTTGTACATGCCTAGGACGCCAAGTTGAAAGTCAAACATGGACCTGTTGTCTTTTTATTTTTCCGGGTAGCGATGTGGGGGATGGTGAAATGTTGTGACGGGGGTGTAATGTTGTTAGCGGCTGTTGGGCATGACGAAGATGAGCGTTATCCGTGTTTTTAAATATCTAGTTACACCCCGAAGCCCATAAGCGTAATCTCTCCGCTGCAATCTGGTGTCCCGCAAATGGGGTCTGATCGTGTTCGAAGCCCTTTTCCCGTGGAAACAGGTGTCAGATCAGATGAGTAATTGAGGCACTGCCTGGCACTAGTGTGATGCAATTCATCTCTGCTGGGAACAGTTTGGGATGTATTACTTTTGTAGAAAAAAAAAAACCAAAACAAAGGAATTTTAAAAAGAGAGATGCACATTGCCTGTGACTGACAAGGCGCGTTCCCATTCATACCGATAATTTAATGACATTACACCAGGCTCTCTGCACGTGCTGAATGCATCCCGCCTACCGAAGCTGGGTGCAGATGACGACATCTTGCGGAAAACCATGCGAGTTCGCGATCAATTACATTATTCATGACGGTGGCTGAAAGGCGCCCGCTCGCGTGAAGTAGCCGAAGTGAGCGCGACTTCCGAGGATGGGCTGAAGAATAATTGGCTCTCCGGCATGCAGGTGTGCTATAAACGCCTATATTTTTTGTACGTTCAAACGTTTGTGATTATCGTCCAGAAAACCATGAGGGACACATTTGCAGTGAATCGTAGTTAAACAACATAAACCACTTTGATATCAAATTGTTCAGGGGGAGTTTCCTCCACCTTCGCAGCTGGAAAGAAGCCAAGATGTGCGGTACGATTTTTATCATTAAAGTCGTCTTTCTGTAAGACCCCAACTGTTTACACACGTTTTCATGACTGTGTGCTACAGAGCGTACATAATTCTAGCCTTACTCTTTCTGATTTTTTTTTTTGTCTTTGATGGACAGATCAAAGCAAGAATAGCCAACTCGACAGAATTCTCTGCTGTTTTTCTGCGGGGGGCGGCGGCACAGCGGAGGGATGTGTGAGACAGTGACCCCAGCCTGGGCGTATATTATGGAGGGGGAGGGGGGCTGTAAATCCCCAATAATCAGATCCAGCCAATACACCCCCCCCCACCCAAAAAAAATCATATTGCCATGGTGAATGGGTGGGGACCTCTTCCCCCCCCCCCCCAATGTCCAATCCAAAATGACGC
>JAODLC010000052.1:6121391-6143127 GCA_026781145.1 Hippopotamyrus pictus | reverse complement strand
GGTTTATGTCCTTACAATGTGATAATTATATATATTATTCTGACGTTGTGGGGACCATTTGTGCAGTCATGACAAGGGGAAACTCAAATTTATAAAAACCTGTGACTGCAAGCGAAAAACTAAAAATTCTAAAAGACTGTTTGGTTACTTATGATTAAGGTTAGGGCTGGGTAGGGGTTAAGGTCGTCATTGTTGGGACTGGGGTTTTCCCATAGAAATGAACAGAGAGTCCCCACAAAGATATGAGTAACATATAGATGAGTCTCGCTGCGATGTCATATTTGATAAACAACAGGAACATGGATGGATCTGTAAAGGAACAAATAAATCATGTTCCGCAATTTTTAGGAAGAATGCACAAAATCATTGGCTTTCTCGGTAGTATCCTCGCAAGCCTGATGCATAACAAATAAATCCTCTGAAAGTCCCTGCCTGTTATGGTTGTGGTGTGCCCCGCCCCCCCAAGGCAGAGTGACGACTTCTGAAGCTCCGAGAGTGTGATTACAATGTAACTATTCGCAAAAGTGAAGGACTGAGGAGGAGGTGACGAAAGTGTGTGTGAAACACTGAGTTACGTCAAAAAGTGCGTGTTGAAGGCAGCCCAGCAATCAGGCCTACTCCGCCGTCGAGTTTCGAGGTTGGAGTTAGTCACACTTAAGTGATCGACGACAAATAATATATCAATAAAAATACCTTAATACCAGTGCAATACATGAAAGAACTATTATACAGCGGGGGGTGGGGGGTAACGAAAACAGAGAAATACATGGAATAGTCACCTTAATTAAATCAATCAAATCCCTGAATACAGCGGAGGTTCCAGGAATTAGTCTCGAGCTTGGAAATCAGAATGTCGCTGCTCCTTTTCTGTTTCCTGTTCATTTCATTTCAAGGGTTAGGAGAACCGGAATGCAGAGGGGAAGACGGACGGCTGTACGGAGTGCAGTGTGCTTATGCAACTCCCTGCACCAATATATAATCCGCAGCGATGGTTTTGTAAAAGCCCTTGCTACTTAATATCGGCATTTTAAATAAAAGCAATCGGTAACGGACTCATCAAGTCAATGTGTGTAGTATTACGAGTGGCTACTGTTCTTAAATGTTCATCAGAGATTCTGCCTGTTTAAAACCACTTATGTGCCGATAGTCTTCTACTCAATTGAACTTGATTTCAGACAGAGCAGCTGTGCTTAGTACCTGTGTGTCTGCAATTTGCTTTAATTATGTAGCAGTTTAGAGTTTAAGGTCATAGCTACCGTGGACTTATTTTCGCGAAACAAGGGAATGCTGAATTATTCCGTTTAAAACAAAAATGAGTGGCCTTAGTTATTTATGACGGTGGATATTGACCCGATTGCCATGTTGCCGTTTAACTGATACAGTCTCCCCGGTCTGAGTAGCACCTCGCCTGTGCTCTCCTGCTCTGACGCGGACGTGCTCCCTCATACCAAGCTGTTTGTTTTGCGTTTTCGCTTCGGAGATATAGGCCTCTGGTCGCGCTCTCTCTCTGTCTCTCTCGTCCGCTTTGAACATTTTCATTTTTGTATGTTTATTACATTTCTGAGAACAGGGTATTAAAATCCTTTGACTTTCTGCCTAAGTATTCTGTGGGGTCATTGGGGGATATGAAATAAAGGGATAAAATTCTGTACTCTGTGTGTGTGTTGGTGAGGGGGGGATACGCAGAGACTGCAGATGTCCCTGAAAGGGCTTGTAGTAATAGACAGTCTGACACAGCTCCTATTGGACAGCTCCACAGAGCAGGAAAGCGATGCGAGAGCGCTTAAATTCCCGCATTGGCGGTATCTCTGCGTGCCTCCCCCCCCCATAAATTTTCTCTCCCCGACAGCCGAAGATCTTATTACCAGACGTCACGATCTCATAAAGCAGCCGATTTCGGCGCAGTCGTGCTCCCCCGGATTCTGACTTGGCCGCTCGCGTCGCATCATTTGCATGCAGCCGGGGTTAATGGAAAATTGCGATTTCCGGGATGGGGTTGAAGAAATTCCCCGATTCCTGCCTAATTTGTGTTCAAAATGATCTTCCTTGTTAGGTCGTCGAAATTAAAATCAGCCTAAATGTCAACCATATCTGACTGCCACATCGCTAATGTTCAGGGTGATAATTGCAACCCTCTAGTGACTGCCTGGTCATACTAAGTATGCATTAGTCTGTGCTGGAAATTACCAGGGTTCTGGACAGATTTAACAGTGCTGTCCCATAAGCCAGTGTTTTAGATGATCATAAGTGTCTGTCGCTTAAGTTGATGATGTTAACATTCTTTCATTAAGCTAGCGTGCCAGCTTGGTAGATACCGCCGTTCGTTAACACCTCCAGGACTGAGTGTGAGGTCAGCCTTCTGGTATGCTTGAGTTGGAAAGACTGGACCAGTACATGTGAACTGGCGGCTCTGAATTGCCTTTGTTGCATGTCAAAGGTACGTGTGTGTGTGTGTGTGTGTGTGTGTGTGTGTGTCCAGTGCTTCGCAGGATAAATTCTGGATCACTATGGTCCTAATTGGACGAATGGTTACAGAAGATGGATGGATGGATGGATATATTCATTAGTTACAGTGGTTGTTATACAGTAGCATAAATATGGATGTTCTGTAGCCTATCGCTCGAGATCTCTGTTGGAATCCCAGTAGAAATATGTTAGTCCATTAAGTCCACTGAAGAGGAGAATACTTATATAAAAATAAACATGGATGTGTGCCTGTTATTACATTGAATATGTGTCACCTTGCATGAAAGTGGAACTAATTTATTTGTATGTAGAAATAGCCTGTTGCTATACAGCAGAGTTTCTGAATGGTTAGTATCTAATGAATAGTTTCGCCCTTTTCTAATGAAGTGAGCGCTTCTATTTTTAAATGGCCCCAATTCCCTTTTTATTCCGTTTAATAAGCTTGTGAAATATGCATTGTATATGAAATACGCACTCGGAAATTATGCACACTTACAGGCTACGTATACGTCTCACCCCACTTATTCTATAGGACGTGCGTTTCATGAAAGTTATCCACTTGTGCGCTAATTAGCAAATTGTCACCTGCTAACTGGATAATTGATGCCTGATGTTGGCTGAGTGGGAAAGAAGTCACGGCCAAGGAGTGACGATTTAGGGGGAAACGGGGGGGGTGGAAGAGCGGTATGGTGATCGGTTACATGTAGCTGGTTAGCCGGACGCATGGGGAACGTGGCAGTCGGTTTCATACCCCCCAGGCCTATCCAGCCCCCCACCATTGCTGTCCATTGCAAAGTCCGTCTGGCCGGATACGTTCTGGAAGGCTCTAGTGCAGCACGCGCCCGTTGACACGTGTCGGAATTTGAATCGTTTATTCATCGCCAAGTATTTTTACATATGAGGAATTTATTTTAAGGTGCTGTGCAAAACAAACAAAGACAATTAGCATAATAAATTATATACACAAATAAAATAATGTGCCGAGTGCAATGGAATGTAGCAGTATGTTCTTTGGACTGGAACGGGGGATGGATTAAGCTGTGCTGCATTAGGCGGGAAAAACTGCTCTACAGGTGTGTGAATTCGCTCTTGATGGACCTCAGCCTCCTTGCCGGCAGGGAGTGTTTGGAGGTCTCCATGCCCAGGGTGGGAGGTGTCAACTGCAGTCTTTGTTGCTTGTTTCATGGTCCTGGAGGTGTGCGGGTCCTGAAGCGACGGCAGACTGCAGCCAGTCACTTTCTCCGCACTGCGACTTATACGCTGCAGTCTGCATTTCTCCCTGCCAGTAGCAGCAGAGGACCGGACGCTGATGGAGGAGGTGAGGATGGAGGCGACGGCGGAAGAGTACAAGTGCACCATCATTGTTTCTGGCAGATTGAACTTCTTCAGCTGCCGCAGGAAGTACCTCCACCGCTGGGCGAGGGAACTGATGTTCATCTCCCGCTTCAGATGTTTGGAGATGATGGAGGAAACACGGCAATTATGTGCCACTGTTAGAACAGGGCTGCCAGTCAAAAGCAGCTGGGAAGTTTCTTTTTATTAGTGGGTGAACGGCGGCTCACTGACTCAGCTGAACGAGACGGGCGTCCGGTGTCTGTCCAGAAACTCGCAAACTCCGGGGGTGACGTAGAGTTGCATCTATGTCAGCGTCGGCCCCGTGACACGCAGCGGCGTAAACGTAGATCCGTGCGACATCACGTACAGTGACTCGGCTCCTTTGGGCCTCAGCGCCGGTGACTCTCACGGATACGCTGGCACGCCTCGGCCTGCGTGATCAGGCCAGAAATGAAAACATTAGCCTTAATCGAGATCATTCATTCAGCGGTGTCCATTTTGTGTTTTTTTTTTTCTTTCCATATTTCTCAGTTAAAAAACTCACCATGTTTAAATTTAGTTAAAAAGCATTAATTCCCATAGGATGGCACTTCCTTTTTCTCCCATGACACGTAATTTGGCTTTTCGTGTCTCGCAGACTGAGCGGTGTTTTGAAAGCCTTGCCATCCTTAATGTCCTAATGTTTTCTGCTCTTGATGGCATCAGTTCTGCCTAATGACAGCCGGTAGCGGAGGTCGCTAAAAGGATCCATCATGTAAGAGAAGCTGCATCAGATCTATCACAGTCCCAGCTCTAGCCCCGTAGGAACATCAGCGGGTCGCGACGGAGAGGAAGTAACGGAGCGTTCCTGTCCGCCGGCCTTCGCCAACGACGTTATCGTGTCCCCATAATTATACTGCAAATGTCAATGTTTATGGAGGCAAAAATTTGCTTTGCTAAATGGCAGTTTGCTGCTTCGTTCTGATAGCTGTTGTGATCTAATGACCTGGCGGGGTAACATAGTTTACGAGACGCCCAAGCGCCCCTGCCTATTTCCCCCATCTCAACACCAGTCCGTTGAGCCTGGAGTATCTGAGAAGCTCAGGCTTTGGTCAAAGTCGCACTTGCTGCACTCGGATGCTGTTGGAGGATGTTGCCGGTTAAACGCCTCGGTCAAGGGGAACGCCACGGAGCCCCTCCTGGGACGCGAACCAGCAACCTTCCGGCGATGAGTCCGTGTTCTTAGCCTCTATTCTCGAAAGCGACTCGCTCACCAGAAGTCTTGCCCAGCTGTCTGGCACAGCAGTAAAGACGTCTCGGCTGAATAAGAGCGCGTTTTCTCGATGTTTGTGCCGCGGCCTGCGTGTTTACCCGATGATGGGGTTAAAGCGGCCAGCAGCGGGTCTGAAGTGCGGAGGCGGCCTTCCCCTCTGCCCGCCTCTTGCCTGCCTCATTTCCAGACTCCGTTGTTGGCTGCCTCTGTTTTATATTGTTTAATTCCTGCTTTTCTCCCCAAAGCTGATGTCTTAATGACTACGTTGGGCATCGTCGCCCTCTTTTGCTCTTCATAAAGAGCGGGGAATCATTGAATGAGAACAATGCTGGCTTCTCATTGGTCCAGCTGGCTTGTTATTGCGCAGTCCTCTGTGTAAGCCGTGCGGAAGTTAATAACTTAATAACGCAGTATGTTTTATAGGCTGAAATGTAGCCTCAGCATAATGGTATTACTATGCAATTATAAAAAATGACAGGAAGTTCTTAGTGTTGCTTACATTTACATGGAAAAAAATAATGGCCTGACTACTTGCGGATCGGTTATATAGAGAAAGCTGGGAATCATAATATGAAAAATTTCGTCAGCCTCAATAATGAATAATTCGCGTGTAGCTTTGAATAAAAAGCCCACTTGTACTTCTTAGCCGCATATAGCGCTTTATTAATACGGTTGCTAGTTGATTAATTTCTTTATTTTTTTAAATAACACACGCTGGATTAATGTCTTTGTCAAAGTCTCGGGGACGAGAATGGATATTAGGGATGTCAATCAGCCGGAGCGCTCAATGTGGAATGAGGTGGGGGTTCTAGAGCTGGCAGGGCAGAGAGCCTTTGGGGGGGGGGGTTTCTTTGCTAGGAGGGAGGCCCTTTCCTGCCCCCCCGCTGACAAACATGGGACACAGCTCGATTTAAATGCTGCCAGTGTTGGATTCTCTGGATCCTTGATACAGTCACCCCCTCAGGGCAAAAGCAGGCGAGGAAGATCACCCTGAGCTAAAGGATGATGCAATTTCCTTTGTCAGACACGTAATCGCCGGGCCGCGCGTTAAACCTATATCATAGGGGGGGATTACCGCCATAAGGCCTGCTACCGAAATGCTACCGTTCATTTGGCAAATAAAAAACACAGAATCCGTTAATTACACGTTAACGATTAAGGATGTGTCCACAGAGATCACGATTCAGTCATTTAGCATTAACGGCTGAATGCATTTCAATGGGGGGGTATGTGCGGGGTTCATTTAAATACGGAGATATTAAGCATTTAAACACAAACGCACCTCAGAGACACTTTAGATACAGCCGCGCATGTCAGGCGCAGGCTGTGCATTTCCTGCGAAGGCTCGCAGGATTTGCGTCAGCCACGTTCGTTCCTCAGCGGTCAGTTGTGTCAAATGTAATAACTTAGTTCTCTTGTTTGCGATGGGGTGGCTGTTTATTTTATTTTTTTGTGGTCCTGGGTGTGGTGAGAGTGTTTTGTATTGTTCGGGGACACTGCAGGGGGTGCGGGGTTATGTACGGAGCGTAACCCGCTTGCCATCGCGGCGTGATTCATCCTGACGGCCTGGATGCCGAGGTCCTTGGGCGACCAGGTGTCTCCACGCCGCGCGCGGTTGCTGAGGGGGCCTCGCGGCCGGACAGCCAGGCCCGGATCCCTGACATCAGCGGACCCCAGCGGGAGGTCACAAAATGTTTATGTAAATCAGGGATGGACAAAAAAAATTGGAGATTTCAGATCGGACACATTAGTGTGTCACTTTATTCGCCGTGTCCTATATTTAACCCGAGTTGCGAGTTACTGTACAACACTGTACAGTAACAACTTGCATATCCCGCATGCAAGACACCAGCACAATTCTGAAAATTCAGTATGAAAATTTAAAAAAATCATACTGATCAGTATTAACACTATTCTATTAGAAATGTACATGTTTACTAACTAAAAATGACAAAAATAACCAAGAAAAGCTTTGCACAATTCACAATTGTCAGTTCCTGTGCATCCCTGTGGAGCGGCACGCTTTAGTAATCTCTCCGCTTGTCCCACCATCAATTACTCTGCCGTTGTATTGAATATCCAATATTGCTGCGTGTTAAAATAACAGCACAGTAATCATTAGTGTGTGTGTGTGTGTTTGTGTTTGTGTGGGTTATGTATATATTACGTTGTAGGGACCAAACGTGTACTGATCATGTAAAAGTCCCCACAATGTGATTAAAAACCTGCTATTTTGAGATTTTAGGGACCATTTTTTTTCAGTTCCCATAAATTGAAACTCAGTATTATAAAAATCTGTGACTGCAGTCAAAAAACTAAAAATCCCAAAAGTTTTGTATTTTGTCTTGTTACTTATGGTTAAGGTTAGGGCTGGGTAGGGGTTAAGGTCGTCATTGTTGGGATTAGAGTTTTTCCTATAGTAAAGAATGGACGGTCCCAAAAAAGATATGAATAGAAATGTGTGTGTGTGTGGGGGGTTTGTATAGATGACATTTGAGGACCAAATTGTCCCAAAAGTGTAGTAAAACCTGAAATTTCCCTACTTTTGGGGACATCTTTTGAGGTTCCCATTTGGATAACCTCAGTTTTATAAAAATCTGTGTATGCAATCAAAAAAGTAAAAATGCCAAAAATGTAAAAATGTCTTGTATTTGGGTTGGTTACTAATGGTTAAGGTTAGGGATGGGTAGGGGTTAAGGGTGTCGTGATTGGGATTCGGGTTTTTCCCATAGAAATTAATGGACACTCCCCATTTAGATAGGAAGACCAACTTGTGTGTGTGTGTGTGTGTGTGTGTGTGTGTGTGTGTGTGTGTGTGTGTGTGTGTGTGTGTGTGTGTGTGTGTGTGTGCGTGTGCGTGTGTGTGTGCGTGTTTTAAATGATTGAAGTAAGTGTAAGAAATAGGTTACAATTCAGTGTTTTTCAACAGTAACATTCAACTACCCGCCAGTGCTTTTGTCCTGACATCTCTGCTCACAAGAACTTTTTACTATATTTGCATCGGCACAGAAGCTTGTTGACATGTTTTAGTGTGTCATCTGGTGGCGTGTTCTTCCCCTTCGTGTTAAAGACGATGACCTTGTTTGTAGGCAGGCCTGTCATGTGGCGATGAAAGAGGCCCAGCACACTACAGGCGTAGATGAGTGTGTATTCTGCTGATGTATCACACACACACACACACACGCGTGGTTCAGCTTGTGTGAGCTTCTGCTGATTGCCGAGAAAGAAGCCAGCTGACAGGTAAGCATGTAAAACAACCCGCAGACCAAGGCACGTTGAATATCTTTGTAGTTCCTGTTCTTATGTATATTAGCTACTCGGGCCGAATCCGAGCTTTTTCTGCTATATAGCAGAAATAATTACAGCTATGATTCACTGTCCTCACAAGGTCAAGACATAAAACCTGACATTCATTCTTGAAGATCTTAAATACTGCTCGCACACGCGTGCACACACACAGACGGGGCACTTGTACAGACAAACAAAGTAGGTGAACCTTCAAACCAAACGTTTGCAGAGACCTTCATTGCTCACCGTGTCGTTTTAATGAGCTTTCTGTTATGTTGGTGCGCTGACGCTGCTAGTGTAAGTTAACAGTATTAACTAGTGCACTCGTATCTTGGTAACGTTTTTCTTGTATATGGTGGACAGCGTGCCGTACACCGTGTTATCCACGGTGCTATTTTAAGTAATAAAGCACCCTTTACATGATTCCGCTTACCCAGACAGAAGCTAAGAGGTAATTTGCGGTAACTGATGGAGGCTTTCTGCTTATGTCAACAAATCTCCCACTTCTTAAATCAATTAAGCCCAGGAATGGTGTCGTCGGAAACGTGCAGAGGAGACCTGACCCATGTTTATTATGCAGAGTCTCTGGGTGTCGTTCGGCTCCGGTTTATAAGCCGGAGACTTTGGCTCCAGACGCACAAACAACCCGACAAACAAAGATATTAGCGTCAGGATATCAGCAGAGACTCTGCTCTATTCATTAGCATGAAAGAAGACTTTAATTATTTTGCACACCCAGCACAATTAATAGAAGAGAACTGCATTCTTATGCAAGGGCTAATCGGGATGAGTCGGGATTTATTTTTTCATTAGTCATACAAAGATTGCAAGCCGAGCACGGACAATAAAGTTTTTTGCATGTTTAATTTTCCTTTATACATTTCTGTATATTTTCCTTTATACATTTCTGTAAATTTTCCTTTATACATTTCTGTATATTTTCCTTTATACATTTCTGTATATTTTCCTTTATACATTTCCGTATATTTTCCTTTATACATGTCTGTATATTTTCCTTTATACATTTCCTTTTAAGTGTTGTTTTTTTCAGTAATGAATATTGGGTGGCCGTTACTTGGTGGGCAGCACGGTACCCTTTCACCTCTAGGGTCGGAGAGTCCCTGGAGCGGTTGGGGGTCTAAAGGTGAAATCGCTCTTCTGAACCTGGGATTTGAACTGGCGACCTTTCGATTGCAGGTGCAGCATCCAATCCCAGAGAGCCAGATACTGCCCTTCAGCCAGCACCATCTTCAACCCCCCCTCCCCCCATTATCTATAAAGATCCACCCTATGATGTCACTAACAATAACTATGAAAACAAATTCATAATATCCATCCATCCATTTTCTGTAACTACTTGTCCTGTGCAGGATCACGGAGGGCCTATCCTGGAGGCTATGGGTGCAAGGCAGGGAATAACTCAAGGCGGAGCACTAGCCCATCACAGGGCACACACACTCATCATTCACTCACACACACTCACCATTCACACACACACACTCACACACCATTCACTCACACTCACCATCATTCACTCATACTCACCATCATTCATTCAAACTCACCATCATTCACTCACATGCACACCCCATTCACCCTCTCACCCTCATTCACTCACACTCACCCTCATTCACTCACACTCACCCTCATTCACTCACACTCACCCTCATTCACTCACCATTCAATCTCACTCACACACCATTCAAACTTACACACCATTCACTCACCATCATTCACGCACCATTCAATCTCACTCACACACATTCACTCACACACCATTCAAACTTACACACACCATTCACTCACACACGGGTAATTTGGTAGCTCCAGTCAACCTCAGCATGTTTTTGGACTGGGGGAGAAACCGGAGTACCCAAGGGAAACCCCACGATGACGTGGAGAGAGCATGCAAACTCCACACAAAGGAGTTTAAACCCAGATCTCATTAAAATCAAACTCTTTCATATCTTTAAAAATGCATATTTTGTTTCATGCCACTACCATGGAAAATTATTGCATTGTCTTGTCTACCCTGGTATAGAATTAGAGAAAGGAAACCACAGGGCTGCTTCTATCTTTCATAAATCTTTACCATGGTACCAGAGTGCAGGTTTTACACAGTAATAACATTTTGCTTTTGTGAAATGCACAAACACACAGTCCCTAACCCTGATAATCAGTTGTCATTGTTGTAAAATAAAAACACATTTTAAGAAAGCAATTTGAGTTAAAAGTGAATATAATTAACAAAAGAAAAACAAATTGTTCATATTATAGAAAAATATAATTTCAGGTTGTAAATGCTTCTGGTGCTTGGCTGTAGAAAAATAATTTGTTGCAAACAAAATTACCTTGAGGAATATGGGCTGCGGGAAGGTGTGTTTTGTGAGGCTCTCTGGTCAGGTTTGGCACTTCAAGGAAAATTTCAGTCATGTCCAACACGTTTAGGTTTCAAACAAATGAGGAACAGAATCATTTGCGGGCAGGATCACAGGGTAACAGGAATAGGAACGGCAAAACCTGTGAATACTGGCTTGGTCATTCAGCGGTTTGTTATAACGGCCAGATGTTGCCTCCGTGAGACTGCCCCCCCCCAAACTGAGCAGCCCGACAAGGGGCCTACTTAAAGAAAGGAAGCCATTAGTGAAATGGAGCTTCTTGGGGCTTGCCGTTTCTGTAACACGCGCCCGAGTGATCCTGCGGCAATGTGGCGAAGGCTGTTATGGTCGGACGAGATATAATTGGAGCTAAATTCAGTGTAAATGTCAGGCTCCATGTTTGCAGACTCAGTGCTGTGCATCACCAAGTCGTCACCATGTCTACTGTCAACCATGGTGGTTTCGGCAGCAAGCTACGGGGGTAATTCTGCTCAGCGGGAACTGGGAAGCTTGTTAGGACCGAGGGAAAGATGGACAGAACAAAGTGTAGGCAAGAAATAGACGAGGAAAGCTGTCCGAGTCTGCCAATTACTTTTTTTAGCAGAACGATGACTGAAAGTAAGAGGCCAAAGGTACGTCTGGTGTGACTGAGAATAAAAATAAATAAGCCCTGAGAATTTGTGCGAACTCAACACACAAGTTTAGGGTAGACATTTTTCCAAATGACACAAGTGCTTCGTTCAACTGTTGCATTTACAGGAAATTCAGTTCGCCTCACATTTACTGCAGCTGGGGTTACGTTTACAAAAAGCACAATATTCTCTTTGAATTTTTCTCCAGAGACAAGGTTAGCAAGGTTATGTAAAGAGGAGGATCTACCAATTGGGTCTCCTAGTTAAAAAAGAGAGATATTCTCCTTTGATGTTGAGTTTTGTATGAAGATTTTGTCGGTTGAAGTCAACCATCTGGAAATCTAAATTTGTCTAATATATTCTATGATATTCATAATATAGTATTTAATACAGTAATGTAATGCGTAACATGCATGTCTATTACATTTATATATTGGTGTCTTTACTGTAAGGAGGTTAGGACATTATACATTATTTTATCGTTAAATAGGTGCATTCCCTTTAAAGTTACTGATTTGGCAGTATAAGGCAATACTTTAGTTTGAAGCGTTTACAGTAATTTGACCCTGGCTGAATTACTGGGTTTGATTTCTTTCACGATTTTTATTATCTGTGGGAGTGGGAGAACCGTTTACATTGTCAATTTAACTTCTCCAGGTCTGAACAAAAAAAGAGAGGGAACACTGACATGTTATTAATCTGCCTCGCTCTTGTTGCCGCGAGTGAAGATTGCTGCAGACGCTAGGGAGTGCCGAGCTGTGCAGTTTTCTGGAAGGTCGCGGGGACAATGACAGCGGTCAAGGCACTGAGACTTTACGCTTTTCACTCAGGGAATGTTGTTCTTTTCTCACCCGTTTGCTATTCATCTCTATAAGTCTGCTTATCCGCTCGGCTCCGGATCACGTCGATCCCATCTCTGGGAGCGCAGGACGTTTGACCGGTCATGCCCGGGGCGCGATTTACGTACACGAGCCTGCTGCACCTATGGCGTGGTTTAGTCACTGCTTTTGCCTTGCCAAAAAGCCCCCGAGCAAAAAAAAAAAATGCACGCAGAATAGCGTGTGCACACTGATCCACAGCTGGATTCAAGCACGTGACCCACATCCCTGGGAAGTGAGAGGCAACAGCGCCCCCCGCTGGGCCATTGTGCCAGCTCCTACCTGGTGCGCTCTTACCTACCATCTTTCATTTATTAGCTAGTTATTATGCAGCATACAGTGTCCTTTTATTAGGATTCATTGATGTCATACTGTACGCAGTGGTGGAACGTCAGTGTGAAAATTATTTATTTTCGTCGAGTGATATTGCATCAGTCGGCTCCTTGCTGAGCCTAAGAGTATCACCTTCCCTTTTCCCTTATTCACTAATTAGATGCAGAAATGCGACTTCCTGCGGGGAGCGGCTGCCGAAAGTGTGTCAGCGCGCCGAGCTGCTCGGCCCCGCTCCGCTCGGTCTCCGACGCCTTCACCCGCGCCGGGCGGTCGCCCACGGCTTGCGGCTCACGCTTCCCCGGGCGCGGCTGCTCTCCGGGCCGAGATTGGGAGGAGGGACCCGTGAGAGACACCTGGAAAGAAGAGCTGGGGGGGTTGTAGAAAGAGTAGTGGTTATATCTGGATGACTGGCGGGCCCCGCGGGATGCTGGGGGAGAATAGCTAGCCGGTGTCCAAAAGCGCGGCAACAGCAATACAAAGAGGGGCCAAAGAGCAGAAAACGATTACTGATCCCTCAGCAATCGACACGTGAATAGTGGCGTTTTTGCCACGTGCGGAATAATCAGCTGGCAGAAACGTTACTGGCGCGGACCGATCCCTTACCCGTGTGGTGTAGGAGCGGGTAAGGGTCTTAGGAACGGGATATCATGACAGGGTATTTCTTGACTTAGCCTTCAGATATACGGAGTTGTGAGCACAAAATGGAGCCAGCATTGCGCAACTCTTGTATATTCTTAAATTATACAGACTATGTGTAATATCAATGGATATGTATCATACATTATATATTGTAACATACACAGCATGGCATAGGTAATTCTGAGCGTGACTCTGCATACTAAACCGTGTGTGCTGTGTATCGCTAAATGATTAAATCGATACCAGTTAGGGGGCAAAGCTAAATCACGTTGAAAACGTTCATTCTTATCCACACAGTGTTATGTGGCATGGAAGAAAGTCCTAGCAAATTAACACTACAGTAAATATGCATTTAATGAATTTGATAATCGTTCGACAAAAACAGCCCATCTGGTGAGTGAAACCGTCAGCTGATTCATTAGAGGAGTACAGCTTGCAAGTGGAAGAATCGTTTTTAAAAAGAGCATGATTTTTTTTTTGCCTAAAATGATTTTCTAATCTTAATTACTTAATTGTTCATGACACCCCCACATACCATTGATGTAATTAAAGATTAATTAAAAAGAGGTAATTAAAATGACTTTTTCCCTCCTCTCTTGCTCTCTCTCAGTATTGTGACCCCTGTTCTACTATCTGCGCCATTAGCACAGGTACGGCATATACGAGCTGTTCTGCCGCTAGCCTCCGCACGAGTAATTTTAACTTTTTAACTTTTAATACTGGACATGTACCAATGCATAAACTGCAGTCTTAAGTAAAACAGCCTGTTAAAGGTCCAGTATCAGTCATCAATATGAAAAACCAATCAAAACCAGAGTCTCTTATGTGGAGACATGGTTTTAAACTTGAAGTACTTTTCATTAACTTGTCCTAACGGTATGATTCTATCGGAACGCCATCATACATTATTCCACTTACTGAAGCTACGTTTCATGTTTTTTCCCATCTACACATTCTGTCCTCGGAGATGATTCACAGTGTGATGATGAGGGATCACTTAACCTGACTTAAATCTTGTCAGGACAAAAATGAGCATTAATCTGCATTGAATGTCTTTTAAATAATTTATGTATAAGGTGGATTGAACTACATCCTCTCACTGTACAAACACAAAGGTCTAAAAAAAGCCTCACATTCAGTGCTTTTGGAGTAATGATCTGGACTGATCTTTATTTCTGTGGAAAGGAGTGAGGAGTGAAACACACACAGCTTCTCAAATATGTATAATTGTTTTTTTTAATGGATTTTTATTATTTAGTTATTTTTAGTTACCAGTCAAATATGAGCTATTTTTCTTTGGCCGTTGGGCAGAACGATGTGTATTTTTATTTAAATTCTCAAAATGTCTGAATAAATTAATTTAATCCTTCACAAACAATTATTGTACTTCCCCTCTAATTGCCATATAACAGTTAGATACTAAATGCCTGGGATGAGGAGAGTAATGTAAGAACCTGGTGTCTTAAGAGATGCCTGATTTTTATAGCTGACTATGAGCCAAAATTAATGGGGCCTGTTCCTTAGTACCTCTTGATTTTTCTGGGATAATGTGCAGGATGATACTTTTCGGGGTGTAACTTGCATGAGGTTTTTCCTCAATGAGCGATATAAAATATTCAGCAGAGTTTTAAAGGAGGACGTTAATACAAAGTTGAGATGGAGGATGAAATGCCTTCAGATTTTAGGCTGTGGACTTAATTGCTTGAGTGAAAGTAAATGCGCTCTTTGTTCTTCCTTGGGCCCTTCTGATTTAGCATTTCTGTACCACATATGGCTGCAGCTAATGATTTATAACCACACCGGCCCGCAAACCCGCACACCACCCTCTCCTGACATTTGTGCCACACAGGGTGTAGGGTTTACTCAGAAAAGTGCAGTCATTTCTCATGAGCACTGATCCCACGAAGGGTCACAGCAAGCGTCGGGCTTATTGCAGAAAGCACAGGACACACACGCTGGACAGGAAGCGAGTCCATCACAGGAAACACACACACACAGTACAAAGGCTGCATATATGTATGCTATCATATAGCCAGTAGGGGGCAGAGAAAAAAATAAGCGGCAGGGTTTAAAAACACTCTTAAAGGATTAATTTAAAAATGGTGAACGCATCGATTTTGTGGCGTTATCATCTGCCTCTGTATTCCGCTAAAATACTCATTTGTTGGAATAGAGACATTTTCCTGGAGCTTTTCTGCACCGGCACCTGCTCTGTCTTACGGCATTAAAAATCAATCCGGAGCCATACATGGCAACGTGGTTCTTTCAGCCGCTCTATTTCACGGAAAACTGCTCAGCGGGGGCTCCCTGCTGTTCGGGGAGTGCCATGTTGTGTTGGTTTGCGTTAGCCGCCCCCCCCCTCCCCAGGAACGAACGCGAGGCCCGCAATTTCACATTGTCCCGCAGATGTCACAGTCTTGTTAATGCAATTTTCGTGGCGCCCCGTTTCTCCTGCCCATTCGGCACTGACGCGGCGTAGTGCGTTGCATTTACGCACGCCCCTGACAGCGCCGCAGCCAGTGTCATTTCTGCATAGCTGGAAATTTCTGGCAAACGGGGTCCAAGACATTAGTCAGACTGGCTCTTTTTTCCATCTCCAGTTTCTTTTTCCGTTTTGATTTAGCTTCTGTGCAACACACTTTCACTTTTTTATAACCTCTGGAGGTGGCTGTCTTCAGCCCTCACGCCTTTGTTGTTCTTCTGCGTTTCTTTTTCCCTTTCCCCGTTACACGTAAGAGTTTCGTACCTAGCCTGGGGTATCTCACTGTTCCCTCGCGGCCGCTTTTAGGCACCTGCATCAGGATAAACAGCGGTGAAGCAGTGCTTCACTACCTTTTCCTTCCTCATTCTCCGCCCTCCTGCTCTTTGTTCCTACTTCATTGTTAGGTAGTTTAACTTGTGCTGCCACAAAGGCAAAAGAAATGCTTCATGTAACGAAAAGGGGAAAAAAAACAGCTCCCCGCTAATTTGTCGACGCTCCCGGAATGTTCATCTAATCAGTCATAAACGGCTGCTGATTTTAGAGATGCAGAAAGGATGGCGGGAGCAAATAGTAAAATAATAATAATGATAATGGACAATAGGTAATAATTTCTCAGTGTTGTTTTGTGGATGAATCATACTTGCGAACTGGCTAATCAAGTTGCTTTTTCAGGTGTTTTTTTGTTGTTGTTGTTGTTGCGAAGATTGATCTAACTACCGCAACTATCCAGGCGTTTCTCCAGCAGCCCACGCCGCACGGAGAGAGGGAAAATCAGCCGGCCGGCTTCTCCTCATGGACGCACTTGAAGTAGCTTCCCGGAGAGCTCAATGCCGGGCCGTTAATCAAGCTCTGAACCTGGCGGCCTGTATCTGCTATGCCGTTGTTGCGCCTTTCGGGTTTAGTGCCCCTAGTGGCCCCACCCCCTGTATAGCTGGTGGATTTTCATTGGTCCGTTTGGAAGCAGGTGCCCGTTCTCTCTGACCCTCCGAGCTCCCCTATGGTCCCATTATATTTGCACGTGCTGAACCCAAATATGTTCAATGTATCCCTTAATGTGTTAGTGTTCTGTGGTCTGTCCAGGGCTGCACCTACAGCTTAACCTTATATGAAGGACTGTGCTCAGCATGTGGGGAGTATAAGGCACTGTGTTTAAATTCAGCATCGTCCCAGAGGGCCTAGACTCTTTGTTTTGTTACCCCAAATGACTCAAGTAAAATACCTGTGAGTATTAATGGGTAGAACTGTGAGGATAAAATTGCGGACTCACAAAACGATCATATACTGCATATTGTTCATGAAACATTACATTCAAGCCACTGTTCGGGCCCAGAATCCTGTCGTGAGATGTTATAGGTCCAAATTCCTTTATGAGACGTGCTGGAGTTAAACCTGAATGGCTAACCAGATGGTGAAATGTGCAAATAGATAAATGTTTATAACAGACAGCCTTCTGACAGCCTGAGTTTTTGTTCTTGCATTATGAGAAATAATTAGGGCTGATAAGAGTCTGGAAAACTTGGAAAACTGGAGAAAAATTATTTTGTTTTGGCTTTAGCTGGAGTGGAGGATTTTAATATGAGACACAAAATGATCTGTGCAGTAAATATTCACACAAACCATGCATGTGTGCAAATTACCGTCTTGAAATAATTCAGTAGCTGTTTTTAACTGTGCTTGACTGACTGCCTTTCTTGAGTATTGAGAAAATAGCAGCCCTCAATTAGTAGAGCAGAGTTAATTCAAACAGAAAAGCAATAATTACAAACAGGATTTATTTTTTTTTATCAAATTATTAGGAGCAGAGTAAATCAGTGAAATTGTTGTTGGGGTACTTTAGTAAATATAAAAATTAGTTTGTTAAACAGCATGGCTCTTTCAGTCAAATGCACAGATGATTTTTTTTTCTTTCATTCCGGTGAACGAGTTTAAAGTTTTGAGTCTTGCAGCAGGAGCTGGGCCCGTTCTGCATCCAGGTTAGCTAAACAGAATATTTCATTTCTGACACCCATATTACATGTCATTAGTCAGTGATAGCCTTAAGATGAAGTAATTACTCCTCCTCACATGTGGTCATATTCTCCTGTCTTCCCATCCTCCCTGTGTTGCCGTGGTGATTTATCTGCATTAGGGCTTCTTGGGTATTCATGGCCAACTCAGAGCAGCCCACCAGCGTGGTACTGCTGAACGTGGTCTTGTGGCAGTCACTTAAAGGCAACGGAGGAAGAGATGTGTTAGATGCTGGCAGGCAGAATTCATAGCTGCATATAACTGGGGAGGCATGACTGAAGCTGCAGGAACCCTAGTATACCAGTAGGGGGTGCCCCAAAAGATGACCCTCATGATGATGCTCTACCAGACTATTGAATTCCGGAACTCAAAAAATGGCTCAATCATGACTAACCTTGCTCATGCATGAATGTCTATATGCCGGTCGTTGAATGCCCACAGTAACATTTCCTAATGTAAACATTTGGCTTCCGCTGTATTGGATTTACCGTTGTTTTTGACTTGTTTGCAAAGCCTTTAAAGTCGACTGTCCTCCTGGGCCCTATGGCCAACGGATGCGGGACTGATGCCGTCCATAGAGCAAGCTTGACAGTTCCGCTCCTCGTAAAAAAATACTTAACTGCATTTGACTGCTGAAGTTCTGGCAACGTGGCTTAAAAAAATGCATTTAATATGAACAAATTAAAAATGACAGGTTCGGACGAGTAGCATTCTTGAATTTCAAACAGGGCTTGCCGCAAAAAAATGGGTGCATCTGAATTCATCTCACCGTTTACCGAAAGGCCGTCTTCAAGGACATGCATATAAAAAGCCCTCACTATATAAAACAATACGCCCGCCACCAAGCAATGACATCTTACTATGACAAATTCAAATATAAGACCTTAATAGTGGATTCAATACTATGCATAGAATTTGGCAAGCAGATAGAATTTATGACAACACATCTGGTAGGCCATATGACTGTGATCAGATGTGCGGCAACTCTATTTTCAAAAAGCCATTTTAAAATCCAGCCTTATTTTTACGACTTTCAGACTTGATCTTAAAACTTACAATGAATAAAAAGGCCCTTTTTTCAGCCTCTAAATATGAGACTATTCAAACATAAATGGTTGCTTGGGTACATATTTTGAAGTCCCTGCATTACATAGGTGTCTGCCGGCGGGCAAAAGAAAACCGTGAAACAGCACAAGCCACATCTGCACATGTGTTAATAATTATTTATGTAGCTTTTAGCTGCTGGAAAGTGGTAATTAATCCTAGATAATGCCAGGTGAGAAGGTGGATTATTTCAGAAGGTGGTTTGCTTTAGTCTCACAATTATACCAAGCTTAATTGAATCTATTATTGAGCTGTACGCATTCCATACACACTGTTTACTTTTTTAAAACTCTAACCATTGTTTGATAAAATCTATAGTGGAGGGCAAAACTGATGATCGGGCAATTAGACAGTATTGAATAATTCAGTACTGGATGTGTTGAGTAATATCTATACTGAGTAAGATTAAGTAGTATCTGCTAAATGAGAGTATTAATGAACGTCAGCAATGCAAATTTAGGGTGGTAACAAGGGGTCGTCCTTCTCGCTCGCACGGCCGAGTAACTTCGGACAGTCAAACCGTAGTCTGTTTCAGGTCAAGGAATCGTATGACTGGGGACCCTACCAGGGATTTCTGGACCCCCAAGCCAACTGAGGTCTAAATATCTTTTTAGCTCCGTCAAATTGTTAAATTATATTTAAGCGTGTGTATATAAAGTGTGTACGTATTCATCATATAAACGAAAATAAGATTTTGTTTCCTTGAGCTCGGATGGATTGAAGTAGCTTATTCCAGGTCCTGAGTCTTCAGTGCTGTACTCATACCGCCGATCATTTATACCTGTCAAAATGATGGGCGAGGTTTTACGTTTTTATGTATCTTCAAAATTTATATCATTTTTCAAAAAGGCTTCTAAGAGCCTATTTTATTGGCGCTCCACTGCGTTGTCTTTCTCATGTGTGCCTTATAAAACGTGATATATTGCCAATAATTCGGACAGCCATAGACGGAAAAGTTAGTCATCCTATTTTCAAATCCAAACTAATGAAAGAATGATAAAGTAATTTCTCCCTTCAGATAAGGCTAAAAGTATATACAAATAATAAGTAGTAAAAATGTAACATTTGCCCATTCCAGGGATACGTTTTTGTCATACGCCTATCTGACAAGATAAATTGTATCATCTTTGTTTAACTTGACATTCTGAAATTCTTCCTGCGCTAATGACCTCAGATTACAGTTTAACGTCAAAGCCTGGCCCTGGACTGGGAGTGAAATCTGTTTGGAAAGTGTTGGGAATCTGTTCCAGAAGGTTCACATTCCATTAAAATATGCACTCTTATCACTCTCTGTTTTTCTGCATCAAAGTGACAGATGACCTTTGTATTCTTAGCCAGACAAAGCTACCAAAGAAATGAGTAAATGACAGGTAATTATTTGTAAACGGAAACCTGTCGTAGCCATGGCCCTTTGGAACTGGACAAAATGCTAGTAGCTAGGCAATCATGTAAAGGCTTTTGTTACTTTCACTGCGTGCTAAATTGCTACTTTGACAGTAGTTAATCAATTAAAACGGTAATGGGCCTGGCATTTTTCTTTTTTTCTTCATTTGTCCTTCTACATCATTTTTATCAGTTTCGTGATTTCGGGAAGAAAAATATCAAAGCAATAAAAAAAGATCGAGTCAATGACTGAGAGAGTGGCGGAGAATGTGAGCGTTGCCGATTGGACGAGGGAAGGGTCAGAGGTCAGGAGGCGATAAAGCAGGGGAGGGGAGAGGTCCCGGGAGGAAGATGAAAGAGCACATGTGGGCTTTGGTGGAACAGAGACCTGTGTGGGGGCCGGGGTTAAAGCAAATAGGCCTAGAATAGAGTGGAGCGACGTGAGATATAGGAAGACCGACAGAAGAGGGTGAATCTCAGAAGAAAGCTGGAAGAGCAGCTAAATTAGATGGGGCAGGGTTGAGTTTTTTCAGCTTTGTGGTTTTATGGTTTACAATTGTCCTCCTTGTAGTGGGAATTAATTAACTAAAGACCTTACAAACATTCATTCTTGTAGCTTAAGGGCAGGAAAATGTAAATATCCTATTTTAATTCCGAAATGAGGATGTTGTTCAGTTTGTCCTTCCATTTGTCTCTCTCCTCCAGCCTCTTCATCAGAACGTGGTTGTGGATGACTCACCCTTGTCTCTTAAAATATTTTGTTGATTTTCCTTTGGGGGTGGGTGGGGGTTGGCTTTTATGACACTCTGTTAAGTGACATCTATGTGGAAGCATTTACAGTCTGCTTTGAATTTTAAAATCGTCGGATGTTAAATGTCTTTAATATTAATTTCACTGCTTTCGGCGTGTGTAGGTGAGAAACGGAGGCAGATGCATGTGAACATGTGGATGAAAAAGAAAACATCTGGAGGGGTGGAGCTGAGTCTTCATGCAGTTTCTCACCCTGCTTGCATTTCCATCATGTGATCTGGATGCTCAAGCAACAGTAGGACGATTTACCCAGGAACAGAACTAGAGATTTTAGGCCCTGAACCCAAACCAATCCATTTATGTTCCAATTTATTTTCTTTAAATCCTCCGAACGTTTCCCTCCTTTATGGTGCATCTGCCCTAGAGCCATAGCTATAAACCGAAGCGGACTGGGGTTGGTTTGTTGCTCAAACAGTTAGGAAACAGTGCCTGTGAGTAGAAGGGTACCGGTTCAAATCCCAGAGTTGACTAAGGGATTTCACCATTGGGCCCTTAAGCGACGCCCCTAACCCTCATTTGCTCCAGGGACTGGCTAGTCTCAAAAATACGTTCTTTGCAGGCTGATATTGAGAGTGAGTAACCTAGAGGAAAAAGTCAACATAAATGCACACACAGACAGACACACACACACATATATATACTCAGCAAAAAAAGAAACGTCCCTTTTTCAGAACTGTGTATTTCAACAATAATGTTGTAAAAATCCAAATAACTTTACAGATCTTCATTGTAAAGGGTTTAAACAATGT
>JAODLC010000052.1:6088275-6116207 GCA_026781145.1 Hippopotamyrus pictus | reverse complement strand
ATATATATATATATATATATATATATATATATATAAATAATTTTTTTTTTTTTTTCTTTCCACGGTACATATCCTAGCAGCAAATGAAGGGGAACAGAGATAAGGCGGATGACACAGTTCCCTGCCTAGTAATACAGCTTAGCCTTGGGATGGCTTTCGACTCAGTTTGGCTGGTCTCAAACCAAGTACATTCACATTACAAAAAAAAAGAGAAGTCACACCTAATATTTCCTTGATGGCAGGCATAAACTTTCCAATTTGAGCCGACGTGAAATGTCTTGAATGCACAGACATAAACGGCAGAACCGTATCCACAATCTTTCCCTGCGAGCTAGATTTCAAAAAAAGAACGATAAAAACCTTGAGTGTTGTAAGAATACGTAAGATACCCAGAAGAGAAAGATGTATGTAGTAGTCTGGGATTTTGCATGGTGTGTAGTGATTTTTATATATATTTTTTTTCCTGTTTATCACACAAATTGAACTCCTAGATGTGGGGATTCGTGTGTGTATTAAATATCCCCGATTGGTTGTCAGGGGACAGTGTGTTGCAGTAATTGGAAATCGCACCATAGAGATTGCGAATGTAGAGAAGGTTCCCCCACTGGTTCTTTAAACACATCCCATTTTGTTCCTGTGATGACATTAGAAGATATACTCAAGTTAATAAAGGAACACAAAGCTGGTTAATAAAACGCAGAGGTCTTCGAGTCCTGTCCATCGCTCATAAAAATAACACCCTAATCCTTCTCTCTTCTGTAAGTAAATGTGCCGGTGAGATGTAGACATATGGAATGTTCTTAGGACGTGGCTCTGAGGGTAGAGCACCAGAAGGCTGCTGTCCTGTCTCATGTTCCGTAGATGAAGTCATCCGTCCTGCAGCTCGCTGACAACCTCCATATTGGCCGCGTGATGGAGAACAAGTGGTGGATAATCACTCCTTTTAACCTTTCAGAGCGACACAGCCTGAGAGACCTACAAAGAATGCAAAAACTCCAAGCGTGCTTTGCTCAAAGAATTTAGGCGAGACTGACAGCCGTCACCATGACTCAGCATGTCTGAATATAGTTACCAAGCCAGCAAAAAGCATTGTGGGTACTACATTCCATCTTCCTACCTCTAGGGGGGGAGGAATCCTGGAGATTATCCTTGCAAACACAGGGTACCAGGTAGGGCTGGACCTCATACATACACAATCATTTACTGGGTCAATTTTGAGATGCTGATATGCCAATTTATGCAACTGCTTGTCTTTGGACTATGGGAGAAGCCAGGGCACATTAAGGAGACACGCACACGCACACACACACACAAACACACACGATTCAAACCCAGCCCCCTGGAAGTGTAAGGCAACAATGCTGGCAGCTCAGCCGTCCTTCCTCATTAGCAGTGTTAATCAATAAACATCAAAGAGAGCCAATCAAATTCCTATACTGAATCACTTAGTAGAGTGTTTCTCAATCCAGTCCTCGGGGTGCCCCCAGACAGTCCACTTATTTGCTTCCTCCCAGCTCCCAGCCAATCAGGAACACCGAATACCTGGTACAGGTGTCAAAAGCTGGGAGGGAGCAAAAATATGGACCGACTTAGTATGTAATATCCTGGGAAACATCAGGTGTTGACCGCAATCATTCAGTTCACCTGTTCTTTTTTTCCCCCAATAACTAAGATTGTCTTTTTTTTTCCCCTTTCACCCAGTAAATGACCCCACCCCCACCCCCCGACTCCTGGTACCCACTCTGCTGCAGTCATTCTGCAGCTTAATGTCTTACGTGTATGTTTTGGCCCCAACATGAGGGATCTTTTCTGTCCTTCTTAGACCATCTTCTGGCCTGTCCTTATGGCTTCAAGTTCCAAGTTTTGTCACATACACAATCACGCACTGTACCACTGTGCGGCGAAACGCTTTTCCGCCTGCTTTCTGGACTGTGATTGAAAGAAGAATGCAATACAAAGGAAAACAATAGTATAAAAGAGAATGAATAAAAACAATAAAATGAGAATGAAATATCAGAAATAAGAAAACGACAGCACAATAGACTATAAAATATCAGCAACAGTTCCAAGTACCGTATGGTATGGTATATGTGCGCAACGTGACTTGTTAACTATGGAGAGTCCTCATTCAGGATATGGCCGTAGAAGCTTTCCCTCTGTGTCTCTGTTTTGGGCTTCAGGCTGCAGTAACGCCTCCCTGACCACAGCAGCGAGAAGAGCCCGATGTCGGGCTGGAGAAGCTTACTCCCATCCCTAGCCGTGTCACACGGTTCAGTTCACCATCCTCCCCGGAGTGACTCTTGCAGTCATGTGCATTCATACTCCCCGTGTATTGACAGAATTAGATAATGAGAAGCCTCTGATAATGAACCCCCTTCTGCGGAGACTTGAATTATGGTTTTCATCGTCCAGAGTTTCCTCCTCCGATTTGTCATGTGCAAACAGTGCAGCGGGCTCGGTAATGGAGCAGGTGAAGAACAGCGAGAAAAAGATAAATTAGTGTGTCTCTTATTTTTTATGAGTTGTTCATTGTGGGATTAGAGCTGGCAGAGGCTCAGGAAAATGTCTTGGGGATGAATATATTATTTCTTTTCACTCAGGTAGATTTCCTTAGCTATCTGCATTTTTATAAAATCAAAAACAGTTAAAATGAGGTCCTGCCAAAGCAGAAATTAGAGTATCTTTTTAAAGTTATCTACATTAAATATGCCGGTCCTAATTCTTATTTCTTTTTGTGGATTTCTTACAGCGTTTGCGGTTTCCAAAAACAACAAACGGCTTGGATATTAAATGTACCCAGAATATATCTTTAAAAAAAATCCACTCACGCTCACTGATTAACAAGACTTTTATATGCAAGTGTGGGGCGCAAAGGGGCGCCTAGGTAGAGCGGCAGATTGCATCTTTAACCTTGAATTGCAAGCCTGCATGTGCGCTTCACGCGCCATCTACCCAGCGACATCCCCCGCAGCCCCCTCCCGCCGACAGCCCCAGTTACTCAGCTGGCCCAGGTCAGGCTGGGAAATTTGATTTTTTTTTTTTTTTTGGAAAGGTTATTATTTATATGCTTGGAGAAGGAGATGCAGCTCGCCCAGTGTAATACATTCATACAGTTGTGTGTCTTTTATTGTTTGTTTGTTTGTTTTAAATGGAGCAGCCGAGATAAGGTGCCATCGGCGGAGCAGCGCCATCCGCCCCCAGCATCCCTGCATGCGACGCCGCGTCGGGCGCGCGACGAGACCGAGTGCCGCGTTTCTCGCCCTAAACATAAAGTCAACAAGCGATCTTCGACAAAATGACAGCGGTCTTTTCCGTGAGGTGACGCCGAGACAACAGAAGCCTAGCGCTCGCCGCACCCTGCCCGTCGCCTTCTCAGCCGTAAATGCAAGCAAACGCTTCATTTGCCGCTAATCGCGTGAGCCGGCGCGTGCCTGGTGACCGTGAGGTGCAGCCTGCGCGAGGGTGAATGTCAGCTCTCCCGTCAACCGGCGCCGAGGTACGGCCTTATACACTTTACAAATAAATCCACATTATGACTAATTAGTCGGAGTCATTCAACATATATCGGCCATAAAACGGCCTCGTACCACGTACGTTTTGTGGCATGTACGTGAGCCGGTAAAGCCAGTGTTATTGGTATTTTTGTGTTTCTGAGGCAGCTAGTATACATTACTCGCGGCCTGGGTGTAGACGTGTGTAGGGGTCACGTACTTTCATCCGTGTAAAAAACGATGGTGTCGGAGACCATTAAAAAAAGTGCCCTGGCTAGCTTTACGGGCACATCACTTACCGTTTATGTGTTTTGCAAACACATAAATGAAAGTCTGCCAGCCTGCGTGTTACTGTATTGCTTCAGCCTTGGTCCGGCCTTGGTCCCTCTCTGCGGCGGGGCCGATTTTAGTTTGCAGACAAACAGTCAAAGTCAGAAAGTGGGGCCTGGCTGTTTGGTCGCCTGCAGCATGCTCGGGTGTCTGTGATTATCTCGCGTGTGAGCCGAACTCATTCTCCGAGTGATAATGAACAGGAGAGCAGCAAAGCTCTGGAGTCATTTTCCATTCAGCCTTTTCTGTCATTCGCTTTCCATTTCTCATGCGTAATGGGCAACAAACCTTTCATTTCTGCCCCCCTCCCCTCCCCTTTTGTGCGACGTCAGTGACGAGGCGGGACTTTTAGCATACCAATTAGCTTGTGCTGACTTGCAAACCACTGCAATAGAGGTGGAAGGGGGCAGGCTCTTTTTTAATCTCTAAAGGCAGAGGTTGAGGGGGGGTGGTGGACAATGCTATAGCTTAGTGAAATGTTCACTTTGAATGCAGATGATATTTGCAATATGTGATGTAGTTACAAACTACAGTACAGTCACAGTAATGCTTTCTAGCTACCTGAAAGTCAGTTATCGTGCCAGTCTTGCTTTCTAGTAAAAACCAGCAAGCTTTGTTCAGATCAAAGCTTGGCCTGCTAACCTGCACCCTGACCTCCCTCTGTCTACCCCTTCAGGTAAATAATCGGCCAGCTTCAAGCAAGGAGGGTCTTGATTTTGGAGCTGGCTCAGTGTGCAGCGCTGCCAGGATGGACAGCAGCGACCAGCGCCAGCGCTCATTGACCCGCAGCCGGCACGGCAAAGACTTCCACTACAACTCCTCGCTGGACGCTGAGGACTGCTGTGTGCCCACGCAGAAGTCGTACAGCTCCAGCGAGACCCTGAAGGCGTACGACCATGACTCGCGGCTGCACTACGCCGGCTGCATGGCTGACCTGGTGCACTGCGACGCTGATGAATTCACCAGGCAAAGTAAGTGTCCCTTTTAAGGGTCTCCTTGCCCCTCCCTCGCATCAAGGAGATCTATGATCACTCTGCAAGCACCTCTGTGCTGTGGACTGTGTAGTTTTACTCGGCACTTCTTCCTACCAAACCTTCCCCGACATCAAAAATCTTCATGACTTTCTCATAAAGGAAACTCTGTACCTGTTACCCATATCAGGTGTTACATGTGAGCTGTATCCCCAAATACAGAGTGTGGTTGAACGTTTCATATATACGCAGTATATTTTTTTCCATAATCTTTAACTTTTGACACATGTAATCTAAACCATATCAGGCTAATATAGGTTGGGGTCACTTAAAAATTCTTCAGCGCGCGGTGCGATCGTTCATTCCCAAGTATACGTTATCGGCAGTTAGTCCCCAGTATTGCATTCCTGATATGTGATCTGTGTAATCAATCAATCTAGACAGTCTTTAGAAAGTCATTCCGTGACCTACTAGCATTCCCTGGTCTATAAATTTAAAAAAGAATTGTCTGGGCTTTTGAGAGCCACGATTACAATTTACACTTTAAATACTCGCACTTATTAGGCTTCTAAGGCATGGGCACAACTGTGTCTTCATGCGACCACATGCATTCTTACTCAGAGTAGTAAACACGGGGCCGATATTTTTAAACGTTACACTTCCTAGTATATTTTTTCAGGTAATGCAGTTCAGTCAGATAATTGAGGTAGATAATAGTTAAAACTGCTAAGTACTTCCTTGGTATACATCCTCATGTGCAGGGGCACTGTAAATGGAGTGGAACAGTTCAGGGGGTCAGAGGTGAATAGGGCCCTGGAGCAGGTCTGTAATTCGGGGGTTGAGCCCCGGTATGAGCCTCTATCAGGTAACCAAGGATTCCAAGCCTCACTTCTGCTCCTTTGTAATCTGTGGAAGTTGGCATTTCTGTAATTAACACATGCATGTTTAAGATGCAAAGGACATGCAGGCATACAGTACCAGTCAAAAGTTTGGACACGCCAAGCCGTCGACAAAGGAGGGTGATAGTGTCACGCCACCTGAATACCAGACCTGGCCACCTGACCTAAACACAGTAGAGATGGTTTTGGAGGAGTTTGACCAGAGAGTGATGGAAAAGCAGCCAATGAGAGCTCAGCTTACATGTGGGACCTCTTTCAGGACATGAAACAGCGTAGAGGAGACAGTAGGGTCAGTCAGTCCATGGAGCAATTGGGGTTAAGGGCCTCGCTTAAGGTTTCAATGATGGGATCACTCTGCTGACAATGGGATTTGAACCAGCAACCTTCTGAGTCCCAACCCACAGAGCTGTCGCTCCCAACAAATTTTTTAGTGCTTTTTTGGTCAGTACATAATCCATATATGTTATTTTACAGTTTTAATATCTTTATAATTATTTTAAATTGTAGAGAATAGTACGAATAAACCTGTCTATGGGTAGGTGTCTCCAAACTTTTGGTTGGTACTATATATGATGATAGCTGTAGTAAATAAATGTTGCTCTGCCCTGAAGTAAGCAATTAAGTCAACGCAAATATACATAGTGAGCTTTCACTGGCCTCTGATCAGTTCATTTACTTCAGTTCTCTTCTATTTGATTATCTCAATTTTGCAAATTATTAAAAATTTTTTTCTTTCTTAATTTTTTTGGCACCAGTGCCAGTTGGGACACCAGCAACAGGAGGTGCACAGCATTGGTGTGCTCATGTTTCTCTGCTATTGCTGCCTATATTGACGGCTTATTTGAAAGCTGGTCTACATAGCAACAGAAATGCTTTTTCATTTGGTTGTGTGGGATTATCAGACAATTGTTCGTGCATCTGTTGTTTCTGATGGGAGACTACATCATAATCTGGAATTAGACAGCCCACCAGATTTTCCATCAGAAGTTAAAAATGGCTGAAGATTATATATGGGCCGAAGAGTTGCGAAGCTGACATCCGAAATGAGTGCCATGTTGGATATTAAACAGCCAGAAACATTTGGCAACACAACGCACTAGTCATGGACGGGGGGAGTTTGTAGCATACTGTGAAATGTTTATTCAAGAAAGCTTTACGTCTCTCTTGGTCATGTTTGTGTCGTCCAAATGTATTTGGCTCAAAATGTGCAAGCGGTTTCTGTAGGTGATGCAGTCTGACATCTCTTATAATCCTATAGCAAATGTATGTGATCCTGAAAAATTCCTTCTGAGGTCGCTAAGGCCCCCAGTACAATGTACAATGATATTATCATGAAATCTCTGATCCATCCATCTTTCATAACCGCTTATCCAGTGCCAGGTTCCAGTGAACCTGGAGCTTATTGCAGGAAGCATAGGGTAGAAGATGGGGGGGGGCAGCCTGGACTGGATGCCGTTCATGACAGGATACCTACTCATACATACCATGGACAATTTAGAGTAAAAACCTGACCAAACTGTATTCGAACCCCTAACCTTGAAGTTGTGATGCTGCAGTGCCGCTCACTGAGCTGTCATGCCACCTGACACATTCAGTTATTATTATTTATTTGTGTGGGAGGTATTTATCTTTACTTGACTTCACCTGTGTAGACAGCTAGAAATATATTAACACTGCTTCTGTACCAGCCGCCTTCCTAAGATTTAACTTCCGAGCTCTCAGTTAGAAGTGCCGTCCTTTAACTGCATCACCACCTGCTGCCGTTGTGCACGGGATGCTCTATAGAGGGCTGCACTCGAGCACTGACTGCGACAGCAAACAGAATTAGCTACCAGGCCTTGCTGTGAGTAAAAATATCAGTGCAAGCGGTTTGTCTGAAAATAACATGGGAGTCTGTGCTCTGTTTATGTCCTGCAGTTTTTTTTGTGACAGTTTTCTTCTTAACTGTAGAATTAAATTGAACAGCTACCACAATGATCTGAAGTGTTTTTTATATCATTTCTTTATATGGTATTATGTTGAATGCATAGTGGAATGTTTTGGTTCTTACATCCTAATCTGGGGGGATTCTACTGACAAACAAATTCAATCATTTTGACATGTTTCTTAATCCTAATCATTATATAAGATTTTGTTTTGTCTTTTCTCAGCCCCAATGAACACACCCAGTCCCTGTTGCCCATCCTTGCACTCATATGTTGCCCTTTAAAACTTGATGCCCATTTTATTTTGAGTGTGTGTGTGTGTGTGTTTGTGTAAATTATATGCATATTTTTATATGTACAGTATAAAGACATTACTGGGTCTGGGAGACATTTGCAGCTATGACCGCTAAGAGACATAATGTGAGAAATTAGTAGCAGACATCCCAAGGTGTTTATCTCAGGGAGACAGAAAATCAAAATACGACTGGGAGAGCAGTGCCTCTAGCGACACAGCGCCATAAAGATACCACGCCCCGAGACAGACTAAGGAATTGCCTATGCATAATAGTCTGGAGCATGTTTGATTTATCTGTGATGGTTTCTTGGTTCATTAGCAACATGTGTAACTATGACAGGTGTTATACTGTAGCATCAAACCATTGATGTCTGCATGGGACGCAGGCCAAACTGGGGCAGGCACTTCAGAGCACAGTCATTGTGGGGACCTTGGAAACCCCAGCACACGCTGATGCCTGATTGCCCATCTAGACACAATGCCATGTGTTACTCTTGTTTTTGTCTGTCATAAAATAGACAGATGTGGCTGTGATAAATTAGCCGGTGATATGAATCACAACCTTCACTCTTTGTGTCAAGAGTGTATATAAGGCATAAGTTGGTTGCGATCACCGATTACAAACCCCACATTTTGGTGTTAATAAGTGCTATGCTGTGTGCATAGCCTGTTAGTCACCGTGTACATGTTGACTCAAACACATTTGTAGTTTTAGCCTTGCCTTACAGGCTTAAGTGTTGTTTATTCAATGTATGCATTTAAATGACTGCTCAGTGTTTCTCACTGATATTGTGACAGTGAATTTGATTATGTTGCTTTTGGCTTTTGTTCTACGCTTAAACTATGTTGTCCCTTTGTTAGACCACTTAGGACAACATTAGTGAACGACAGCAGTTACTGTCAGTGATGACAAGGCCTTGCCTTTCATTGGGTAACAATTGGAGTATATTGTGTTATAAAGGAAATATGCAATGTATCACTTACAAATTACATATTTATACATCACAACATTATTTGTATTCATATACAGCATTTGGAGTCTTTATAATTTAAGTCAGCATCTTTCCATTTATTATTCACATATGGTTTGGTAAGTGTATAGTCTTTCCAACCTAGCTGCGAAACAGCATTGTTTGTTGGGTTTTATAATAGTTCTAAATTAGTTTCATTTGTTTTTGAATTTTATCAGTCAAGACAAAAAGTTTTACATATTCTATGTAAAATTTCTTTAAAAAAAAAATGTAAGTATTCTGTCTTTTTGTATTGAGTTATCCAATAAATTTAATTTATGGTTGGGTTTTTTTGCAGATTTACTTTGATATAAAACATATATTGAACCAGGAACAAATATTTTCACACTCAAAGTCAAACATTAATATGTTGGCCAATTGCTAAAAGGGTACCACTGAAAAAGTCAAAAAAAAGCTGGTGGATAATTTGAATGCCTTTTAGATTTTTTTTGACTTGGTAATTATGTTCGATGACACCATTATATGAGTTATAACACTTCAGACATTGACATGTTGAATTTGAATTAGCTGAAAAGGCTGAATTTTCCTTAACCATCTGTGTATGAAAACAATGGTCAAGCCATTTAAGCAGCTCTTCTTTTCCCTCCGTCGGCCTTTTCATAATTCTGTGAATAGATTCTTGAGTCATTCCTTGTCACTGCCATTTAACAAAAGGGACGGTACACGCTAGGTGTCTACAGAAAAATATGTTTTAAAAAATTATATTAATTAAAAGCTTCAAATACTGCAGTTATTGAATTGGGGTGTTGGCCTGTGTTTTGATTAATTTTTTTGTATTTGTGGGTTTTTATATCGGGCTGCTTGAGGGAAGTTGCCAACTCCGGCGTTCGGAATCGGTCATCATCGGCAGCGAAAGGACGAAAACAATGGTGGACGTGAAACAAAGTGGATTCGTGCCGCTGCTGCTGTATCCACGTGCGGTGGAAGCTGTGATTAGTGTGGAATTGTATGTGGAAGGGAAGAAAAAAACCGTCAAATTCGCTTACTTGATTAATGTAATTACAGCCTCGTTAATTGCCTGGAGTGGGAAGAAGGTGGGACAATAGGCTAGCCAAACAACTGTGTTTCCTGAGTTCGACCAAGTGGAGCTAGGGGCTGATAATTTTGATTGTGCCCTATTGCCTGGGTGTACCGGACTGGGATATGGTGGGATTTATGGACGAGTGTTAGGGGCACCATGAATAAACTGAATGCTTCACACAGTTTTGGGTATCTTCATGGTATCTGGAAGCTATACGGAATGGGACCAGGGAGAGGTCACCTTGTTGGGCAAAATGTGGTCTGATCGAGCCATTGTCTTAGCAATGAAAATGAGTCGATGAATCGTTTTACTAGCAGGCCGCGGCTGTGCGCTAACGATCGGCACTGGGTCCTCATCACCATGGCTACGGCGGGAGCCCAGAGGTGAGGTGGCAGCGGCCGCCGCGGGAGGACTGTTCGAGAGCAGAAGTGTCGCGTTTCATCATGTCCCGCACGTCGCCTGCCCCCAGGATGCGGCGGCTGCTGCCAAAAAAGCAGGCAGAAATGATGGAGGGAGACGCGAAACTGACTTCCTCCTCACGGTTTTTTTTTCTTTCTTTAAATATCGATTTCTGCTTTGTTTCGCTGTTTCTGAATCGCTCTGAATCCATGAATCTCCTCCCTGCGAAGCTGTCGTGCCACGATGACTGTTTAGGTTCTTGTTTTGTATTTTTTAATTTTTTTTTGTTGTTTTTCGGTTACTCTGTAAGTCACGTCAGGTTGCGTTTTGTAGAGAAATAATTGTGTGATGGCTGACAGGAATGGATCGATCTGCCACCGCAGTAACGCCCCCCCCCCCTCGATCCGGGACCTGCATGGATTTGTTCCGTGAATCCCTTGCAGTAAGGACGGGAGGCCCACGCGTATGCTGCCTGCTCCATCAACGCTCTCAAGCTGTGTCTCTCCGCACCCTTCCACCACATTCCCATCCCAGTTCAAAGGAACCCAGCTGATGTGGGGCCACGCTGGGCTTTCAAACACACATCCTGGGCAAATGCTTTCTCAGGGGGCGGGGGAAGGCCTGAGCTTATTTTCCCCTGGCTCGGATGTCTCTGGCTATGGAGGCCAACCCCCCTGTGCCGTTCGTCCACTGTGTGCCATCTTCCTTTATTCTGATCTGGCAGAATCTGCCACTGGGTTCAATGGCCATGCCATTAAGGCCTAGCGTCGTGTTGTTTGTGGCGGTTAGATGTGTACAAGCAGAAATCCGAGGGACAATGAGATTCCCCGGGGTGGCGGCCTTTCGGGATAAGCGTTCCGCGTGTGCCTCTCCCTGTCAGACTCCACGGGCTCCTTTCAGATCACCATGGTGATGTCTACAAAATCGATGTCAGGTTTCAGAAACCTGGCAGCTGCGGCAAGGTATTCCATGCTGCCCCCGGAGGCCGCACACTTTCGCGCTTTCTCTTCACCCTAATGTACTTTATTTCAGCAGAAATAGGATGGGGATAGATAGCTCAGTGTAGCGGGTGTGCCTGCATTTATGGTGGTGTTTAACCTGTTTACCTTCTCTGTCGTCTTGGTGTGAGCAGTGGACTGAGGCTTGTGGCAACTTTGGGACGCCCTAATACTGGGCTGGATGATGGCGGCACGCCAAGCACAATTCCTGGGTTTGGGACAGAATTCACTTTATCGATGCCCCCATGATGTACAACCCCCCCCCCCCCCAACCTGGGCCCCTCACTTCCCCAGTTGTACCCCCAAGACGGAAAGCCCAATGTCCTGTACCAGCACTCCAGGTATTAGAGTCTCGTAGTCAAGCAAACTCTTGGCGAATTTCTCTCCAGGATGTGTGGAGGGGCAGAAGAGGGTCAGTGGGGGAGAAAATTATAAACTACCCGTAAAAGTGCTGCAGCTACCCTCCGGTCAGCCCCCGTCGCATTTTAACGCTCTTTATTTGCGTCTCCACTTGATGCTTCGTCGCTGTCTCTCATCCGCAGCCGCACGCTGCTCACGGAGTCGTAAAAATGGCAGGCGGCGCACAGGTGACAGATGAGAGGCACTCTGCATGCACTTCGCCCGCTTACCGGCGCGCTGCGCGTGTCGTCAGGGTTTCTGACTCTGAGCCACTCGTGTTCCCCCCCTCCCCACCAAAGCCATATGGCAGAGGGAGCTTGCGAGTCCTAGGGTTCCCGTAATGGCCTTGTAGTAATGAGAATGCATGACATCTTCTGGCACTTAAAGACCACCAGCCTCTCTCTTAAGAGCAGTTTGTCTCCTGGCAACATCTGGCAGCGCGTGGCGCAGTCCCAGCTTCGACCATTACGGAACGTCGCTAAAGCCGTTGCTGCTCATGGAAGTGCCCACGTGCCGCTTTCAGCTTTTTAGCTCTGCGTTTTCATGGGGGGGGGGGCGGCTTTATGAGATTGCATACTCTGCATTTCGGAGTCCCTCTGTCCTGCAGGTATCACAGGTAGGGGATGGAAACCCTTTTTCTCGGCTACAGATGCTTGTTTCCAGCTGACTGCCGTTTTAGATGTTGTTAGAATACATTTACAGCGCCCATCATCGCGTGAAACCATGCGACTGCCGGTTGCCATTCCTGTAATTTTTCCTTCAGTGCGGTAAAACTTTTCCTTTTTGGAGAAGAATGCGTGCTCATAGCTGTCCTGCTCGCACAAATAAAAGTCCTGTTAGTCATCAAATGATAGTCAAGTAGTCTGACTTGGCGCTTGCTCGAAGCAGGCTATAGTCTGTTTACAAGGCGGAGTGATTTCATTCACCTTTAGCTCAAGTGGCTCTTCGGGGACCTGTATGGCCGTTGTGTCCATGTGCCCAACCACAGCACGACCTGCTGGCCGAAATTCTCCGCCTCAGAGCCACACAGAGTAACACAATTTCACACGGCACGCTTAAGGAGAGCACTGAAAGGGTGCTGTTTTTGTTTTTCAGTTTCATGTCGTTGGTTACAGAATCTCAGTAAAGGTGAAAAACGTCTGACACTCGTGCTCTTGATTTCACCCTTTATATCAACAGTTTCAGTGTGGTTGTATATTCTTTTGATATCCACTATATCCACAAAGGGATGCTCTAAAAGAAATAGATATTTCTGTATGTCAGTAGTAACAATGCTTGTTATTAAAATTATTCATGTATGAACTCAATGCTTATGAAGCATATACAAGTATAGAGTGGCAGGAGATTAAATTTATTCCCAGGACTACTGTGTCATACAGACACCAAATAATGATAAAAACAGAGATTCACAATGAGTTGAGGAAGTGCAAGAACACAGGACAGTGCAGAACAAGGGGGGGCTGGACTTAGCACTGTATATTCATAGTGCATGTATATAATCAACAGTAGTAAATAATAGAAGCACAGATCAGTAAAAATAAATGCTGAGTCAATGAACCAACAATAAATAGTAAGGACTTATCTCAGTACCTTTTCCAGCTAAATACCTCAAAAAAGTAAATGAATTTAGTGATTCAGTGTCCCTCCTTCTTTCTGTTATGCCTCTCCACTTCTCTGTCCCTTATTCCTTTTCATTTTCCCTCCACTGCCCAGTCCATCCTCATCCGCCAACGCCAAGCCTGGTTCGCCTCCTTGCTCTTTGCCCACTGGGGAGGGTGGGGGAGGCTTTGGTCTCCCGCACCGTTCACCTGCCTACAGAGATTCCATTTGCCCTGCCTTCGCTTTCCGTGGCCTGCTGATAAATCCCGTCCCGTGGATACTCATTGTCGGGAACATCTGCTTTTTTCAGTTTTTATTTTGGTTGTCAGTTAAACGAGATACTTGCCATACTCTACCAGAATAGTACCAAGAATAATTTTACCCTTCCTACCTGAATCACACAAATCCCCATTTTTTATACCGAGGGAGAGATGTAAGCACTGCCAATTTTATAGTATAATATATGCTATATATGATGAATCAGTAAGTACAACTAGAACAAACTTGCTTATATATAAAACAGTATTGCACCAAACTTTAAAAAAAAAAAAAAACTGCTGCTGTTTATTAAAATCAATATGTTCTTGGTCAATTTAAAACTCTTAGAATCTATTATATATAAATAATAAAAAAATAGGAAGCATATCATCTGAAATTGGTGCCCTGTAAATGTATAATCATTGCACTTTCAGATTAATATTCCTACTTGATAGCATTACATTGGCAGTTAATGCACTGGTTAATGTGGCTTAGACGCACGGTGTCTTTTCAGCCCGCTTCTCTGTCTGCTTTGTCGAAATTCCTGACGTCTGCGCAATCCACTCTGTCACGGGGGCTGTAGAGGGTCACCCCGCATGTGACGGGACACGCAGCTGGTTTGGAAAGGGCACATGGCATACCGCCTTGTGGTGGCAGGGCACCAGTGAGGCACAGAGTCATCCCCAAAAGCTGTCACTTTGTTTTTTTCTGTCGCTAATATCCCAGAGCGACACACCTAGCAGGGAAAGTGCCTGTCATCATTTATTTTGTCCCTGTCTCGCATTTCCATTTGGCTTTTCTGCTCACCAAAACAGCTCCTTTCTCACCATCCATGTATCGTGGTGCGTGTCATTCCCATCATTACCCAAGCTCTCTTACCCTTGAACAGGAACTCCCTTTCACTAATAGGCCTGCCTTTCACTGCCTGAGCCCCCGCCTTGTGTGCTTATATTTGTCACCCTGACCCAAGGTGCTTTCAAATGTGGGTTACCTCTGGCATCAGGCAGCCGAATGTTGGATTAAAGTAATCAGAACAGGGAACATGGGGGGGTCAGAGGGAAATGCGGGAATGTGAGAGGTGCCTGTACCATTCTGCCAGGATGCTTTTATAAAGGGGAGGAGGAGATTGGCTCACAAAACATGAAGCAGTGAAATGACTTGTGTTGACTTTTGGACTGTAGCTTTAGACTTTTAAAAAGAAAGTTCATTCATTATGGATATGAATGTTGCTCAGTCCCTGCCACGGTCTCATAGCTGCATACGTGCTAATTATTAGCTATTCTTTACTCTTTCATCTTGTAAAGCTGCCTTCCTCTGGAGAACATGGGTGAATGAAAGCGAAACGGCAAAGCGGGTTCAACGGGGGGGAGGGAAGCAGTGCAGGAACTTGACGATGAAAGCCAGCCACAGTCGCTTTAATTGAGCCGGAGGTCATTTATCGCCGGTTGTGCGTGCTCGCCGGAGAGAGGCCGAACTGGCCGGCTGATGGTGACCGTTGGCACGGCAGATAGCCCTGCACCCTGCTTCAGCATGCATCTGTGTCCTTTGAGGCTGATAGTATCTGGCCCCCTCTGTGCCTGCGACCTTGACTGAAATAAAGGGATTGTGAATTCCGGAGCCAGCTCTATCACTCTTTGGCTGCTCACGCCATACTTGTGACCACAACTCTTTGAGATGTTAATCTGGTGACACATAGAACTGCTGGAAGATGCATTTTGCCCCCCCCCCCCCACCGCCAAATAAACATGAAGTTTAATCTGCCCACAGCCCCATGAGGATGCTGATCCACGATCCAGCTTGCTACACACGCTGCCAGCCTTAATGCCATGGAAAGCCAGGATTAGTATTTTTCCCCACCACCTACCTCTCCTCTACCATTTTCCTGCCATAAAGTGAGGGCCACACAGGGGCAGCCACCCCGTTTTCTCGGGAACTGTGCCTAATTCGCTGTAGTGACTGGATGACGTAGATAACGCAAAGGTTAAATGGACCCTCCCCGCTGGGTTTGAGCGTGTTATCGATAAGAGTCTCAGAACTGCTCACATGCTGGCTGGTACTTTTTGTTGGTGCTTTGGTGTTTAAAGACTTCATATAGCATCCATTTGGTGGCCAATCAGAGCTATTTTATTTATTTCTTAATGATAAGTAAACTTGTAATTTTCTTTGGGAGGAAAAAAATGGCTCTGGAGGTTCCAGGCTGAAGATGCTGTATTTGGAAAGAGATTGTTTTTGCTCTGTTTTCATTGGAGGGTTGGGGAGGACATAGCTGTAGCCCGGCACAAATAGCTTCCATCTCACAACTTTCTCAATGCCACCTGAGATCTCCTCGCGGAATATGAGAGGAGGAGAACCTAGGCAACGGGTGAACAGCCATTCAGACTTGAGGTGGGGATGCTAAGAGGTGATTATAATGGAGCTGTGTGTTCCTGGAAGATGAGGATCGGCAGACAGGGTTCCTTACAGAAAGACACTCTCCTCTGGGAGCGTGCTGGACTCTGCCAGAGCCTGAGATAGGCTCCCATCTATGAAAATATCAGTTTCCAGTAGCTGTTGTACTTGTGCATGTATGTGGAATATTGTTACAGTCCGCTACCCTCGTCCCAGATTTACACACATTATAAAATATACTTTGTATGATTACATGTCTTAAGGTTTGATATACAAAACCGTTATATAATAAAGAAGAATGTCGACTAAAATACCTACATTTATAGCACAGCATGAATATTAACATTGTATCCTGACATTTTCATATACAGTAATCATAACGAATAACTAAGGGTGTAACGGTAGAGTTCTCCTACTACTCGGTATGTGTCACGGTTTTGGGACCACGGTAACAGCGCGGTTTCAGTATCTGTATATTTAGGAGGAACATAAAAACACATAACCCTTTAATTAAATGATTAACCCTCCATTCAGAAAAATGGCAGCATGACTAACTGGGCCTAGTTTATGTCTGTAGTACATGAAATCAAGGATGGAAAAATATTACCATTAAAAGTCTGGAATACCAAGTTTGGAATACCAAATCTTATCTTGATAAAGAAAAAATGGTTTTATTTGACAAGAACATACAAAATGAAGGATATCACTGTTAAAAAGCAACCCCAAGCAAATGCACAGTAAGTGAAGATAGATAATATAATTCCACCACCCAAGAAAGTGCAGAATGTTTTTGATGCAGCAGATCCATGTAAAGGGGGTAAAACAAACGTATTATAGCGAATGATCGAGTCATTTTAATAAAGAATTATTAACAGCCACTATCAGTTTCATATTAGCAGTGACACGACAAGGAAACCAACAGTTTACATGACACTCACGGTTACACGCTAACGAAACGCACACATTCCACAGCAAACATTACACAGTTATAACATTTACAATTAACATAAATAGATGAATATACGTATTAATTTACACCATTTAAAGATAAGCGTGCTGCGGACGGACAGCGTCATCAGCTAGTTATGGACAACGGGAGGGGTGACCACTCATCCAGTGCGGTATTGCTGAAACTATGTGAATTACGTTTGAAACTTCCGGCCACCTTTAGTCAGGAGGTGGATAATTTACATCATCAAGTCTTGTATAACATTTAAGTTCTAGCCCTCGAAAATAAGACAACCACAGCTTTTTAGATGTATTTTTCTGGGGAAAAATCTTGTATTTGTGGTCATACATGGCAAATGACAGGAATATAGTAATACCATGGTTTCACGTGTGTGTGTTGAACCATCAGGGGCTAACCGAACGGTTTTATAAAATACTGTGTTCCGTTACATCTCTACTAATAACACAAGTGCTACCATTATAACTTCTCATAAACACTACAGTGAAAGTTGGTTATTTGACCCTGATATCTGACAGGACAACCGCACAGTTTATATTCATGCTTATGGATTTTTTTATTAATTTTTTTTTATTAAATTTACCCTAACAGACTGTTCTTCCTTGTTATTATAACAACTCCATTTATGAGATTTTTGTAAAAGCAGTTTGTTCATGTTAAAAAAAAATCTAGTTTTTATCTCTTCATGTTCCATGAAAGTGTTCTTGGTAAACTGCATTTCCGCAGAAACTCACATCCAGAGTAGTTGTTGAAATGCTGCCCGGTGTGTTTCATCGCTCACTAACGATCGGACCAAAAGCAGCATTGTGTTTACCCATTTATATAGCCTGATATTTTAACTGGAGCGATTCAGGTTAAGTACCTCGCTTAAGGGTGCTACATCAGCACCCTCCTGGGATTTGAGCTAGCAACCTTCAGGTTACAAGCCCACGTCCTTAACCGTCACACTGCCTGCTCGCCCCAGGCACTTCCCGTTAAGTATGCTTCCCAGCGGTGCCGCGGTGTGGCCCCTCCAGGGACTCGAACCCTGGCCTGCTATCCGCCGCCTTAAATAATGAATGCGATGGTAGTTCGGCCCGTATGCACTGGGGCTGCTCTCCGTTGAAGGACCATCAATCTTCAGTGCAGAACCTGGACATGCTACCTCTGTGTCCTCTGCGGCGTGGCTGCAGTCTGCATCGCAGCCGCTCTGTCTCCTTCCTCGTCTCCACCTCTCTCTCCTCTGCTCCTCCATCTGCTCATCTCCGCCTCTCACCTTGCCCCTTCTTTTTCCACCCATTTGCTATTTCACGCTTTCAATTTTTATTTTTTTTTTTAACGTGGGGGTATCTCTCTCATTTGGAGGATCCTCGGTTTATTCGCCGATTATTCTGTCACCTTCACATAGACACAACGCGGGCAGCTCAGAGGCACGGCGCCCCACCCCGCACGCCCCCTCCTCGTTCCAGGGCCCGGTCGTATCAGGGGCTGCCCGAGTCTCCCGAAGCCCAGTGCCCCGTTCGAGGCTATTCATCATTAACAGGGCGCTGTCATCACAAGCCTGCTGCCACGGAGGCGCCGGCCTGTGACATTTAGAGATATCTGTCTGAAATGGCAAGTGCTGCTGGGAGACAGGGGACACTGCCCCCCCCCCTCCCCACCACTGCCGCTCACTCCGCCCCCACCGATGGGAGAAAACATAATCGAGTGCTACGCTTTCCATCACGTCGCCATCTCGCGACGGTCGGGGCCGTCGGCGTCACGTGGCCGGAGGCTATGACAAGTCCGAGCGCCTGCCTGGTTCGCTTGGCACCTCTGGTTTGATGGGATATCGGTATGCGCGACGCACCGGGCTCTTGGTGGGTAACAGGGTTAGCGGGACTGGGCGATCACTGTGCCCCTGCAGATATGGACTTGTGTGAGAGAGAGAGGAAATTAAAAAATGAAAGCGTGCTCCTCCACCTAACCCTGTAGAAGTGTGTTATAGTGGAGATATCAGTAATGGATAAATGGCTTAACCTGAATATTGACAGATTTACCGCTCAAAGCTGTAGCTTATTGTAGATCTCGATCTGAACCAAGGAGGTCTGAGTAGGAGATGTTCCTCCAGAACTGTCGCCTGCCTATCCGAAGCCGTCTTTTCTCCTGCGGAATTGTGGGAAGGGCTGCATCGGGATCATGAAATAGAAGGGACTTGCTTACTTTAATCAGAATTATATAGTATCCTAATGGTAAGTCTTCCTCCTCCTTCTAGAAGGGGGGGCATGTTTGGAAAGAAACGACGGCCCGCACAGGGTACAATTTTGGAAAATAGTCGCCTTTTTATTAGCTGTCGATTTTTCTCTGAAGGCACAAAGGATTTCATGTATTAATTCCAAGACATTTTCTTTTGAAGTAAACGCTGTATTTCATGAGAGAATGTGCTGGGCTCGTTTTTTTTTTTTTCCCGGCGTGTGTTTTGATTTAGCATCCCTCTGTGAGGAAGCTGACCGAATGTTTCCTTCGCTAATTAAGTTCAAAAATTCAAAAGTACAGAAAGTGTGAAAGACAAATTAATCAGAAATCGCCGGACTGAGCTTAAAAGCCGGCGCTCGCGAGCACAAAACAGACTGCGGCCAAACATGCAACTAAATTAACTAATTATGAGCTAATGACTAACTAACGATTTCTTTTACATGGCCCATTTTCACCCTCCCCCGTAAAATAATTAAACAGTTAGCAATGAAACAGCTAAAACTAATGCCAATGATGCAGTTAATCCTTTACGGAGGCTTTAATAAATGTATAGGCAGTTTACACTGACTTGTCAGTATTCTGCAGTGCTCAGTGATTTGAGGAGCCACCAGCTGTGAGGGCGAGCAGGTGCCCAGGTGTGTTAACAGGTGCGGCCTGGATTCTGTGTTTATCACACATTGTGTCGTAGGTCACTCTCAGATCACGTTTTCCTCAGATGCGCCTTATGCAAATGCATTGCGGCATTAAAGTACTTCACACATGACAATACATCCTAGAATTCTTTTTTTTTTTTTTTTACTTTGTTGCTTTCCCCCCAGAGTAAAATCTATTTTATTTCCTCTAGCATCTTTAAAATGGCTTGTTCCTATGGTTACAACTGCTGCAAACAGTATTTTTATTTTTACCCAGCACCAGAAATAGGTCATTAGTGTGAATAATCCTGTCGGTGTCACCCGGGCTGACATGGGGCCTACCTGTGACGGTACGGTGGGGTTTTCTGCCGTGTGCCCTCGGCGTTTACCTGTCAGGGAGACATGCTAATGGAACGGCGGTGTCCACATGCGGCCGGGCCTGCGAAATAAGCCTCTTTTGTCAGGGGCGGCTCGTGTGTAGCACCTGTCACAAGGTCTCATTGTTCTCTCATGTCACCAGTCACTCTGCTTTCCGGCGTGCCTCCAGCCTTCCCATGGCAGCTGCTAAAACAGTACCCCTCCCTGTCAAGTTTCCCGAACGTTAACACTGCCAGCAGACCCACCCAAGCAGGTCCCCGGTTTTGTCATTTGACTGCTTGTCTGTCTGCCGCCCCGCTGTCCACGCCCCAACTGAGAGCTGTCTGTCTGTGTGACCGTCTGTCTGTCTGTCTGATGTATTATTTATGATGAATCCTGCCAGTTGTCAGGCTTTTTTATTTTTTGTTTTATTCCCCGTTGACTCGTCGTCCTGTTGTTTCGCTAGCCAACAGTGCCGTGTCACATGACTAATGAGTAATGTGGACGCGTGCGAAGGAGGTGGGGGGCAGGAGCAGATTGTTCACACTGTGTTCCCTCCCGTCCAGCCTACATGGAGCTGGCCCCCATCACCATTGGCTACCTCCTTTCAAGCGTGCAGTATGCAGGTATGGCGCCCCCCGGAGGGGATATACTGAAGCGCCAAGTGTGGACCCTGAACCACGCTGCTGTATATCGCTGTGGATGTTGGGGGGTGGGGCAGGGCAACTGTCTCAACAGGTGTATCTGCATTGGTCTGACTGTGCTCTAGGTGTTTGTCATGTCTCTGTATTTTGTGTGTGTTGCTCTGTACTGTGTTCAGTCTGGCTCACAGCTCCAAAATGTACCTTAAGCCACTGCATCCCACATCACGGCTGTTACGGTCGTTCTTTAACTATTAGCTATTACAATTAAGCCAGGGCGTGACGCACAGTGATTACCGTCTCCCTCGCCCACCTGCTGTTTCCCTGTTACACTGTGATTTCTCTGCTCGCTGCAGTGCTACAGAAATGAACAGAGAATTAATTTAGCAATGTGTTTTTCGACCAAATTGATTTACAGTTCCTAGATGTTCATTTTCTCGGAAGATGCTAACTAACGGAGCACTTTTTTTTCCCAGTTTGTTGGGATTTCCATTACGACGTTGTTTTAATTACAAAACAGAGTAAATTGGTTACATGTGCATTAAAAAAATTGCTTTTTCCCTCTCAGCTCAGATTTAATTGTTTTATTGATTCAGTTTGATTTATTCTAATACATGTTTTTTATGTATTTGTTTTACATGGCCTTCTGTTGCCGAAGCGCTTTGAGTACATGTAAATTTGACTTTAGTCTTAATTCGCTATCAGTAATGAACAGAATGAAACGAACAGGCAGCTGTTACCTGTTGCTCTCACCAATTGGGCTTGATTTTTATTCTCTTAAAGCAGGGGTGGCCAATCTTATCCGCAAAGGGCCGGTGTGTATGCAGGTCTTTGGGATAACCTGTAGGGCAGCTGTTCAAACCCAGGTGTGAGGACTCTTCAGCCAATCAGTCCTCTAATTAGGGAGTTGCAGCGAAAACCCGCATACACACCGGCCCTTTGCGGATAAGATTGCCCACCCCTGTCTTAAAGTGACAAACATGAAGACAAGTAATGTTAACGTTCATCTACAGTTCTGCACAATACCATATGTTCATTGAGTACATGCCTGTATGTCTGATACATTCATAATGATGCCTTTACCTTTATGTGTATGATGACCCGTGTACTCGTCTCCTTTTCTAATCTGCCTCATTTTTTGTTTTGTCTTTCACAGCAGCCCTTTGCTGCAATACACATTTTAATTGCCGTTAGCTGTCACACTTGACTCCTGCCATAGTGCCTGAGACTACAAAGTAGACAGTCACCACTAAAAGAAGGGTTATAAATAAAATTTACACTATATCAATTTTAAAAACATAAAAGTTGAAGATGGATGTTTGCAAAATGGCTATCTGCAATAAATATATATTTACGTTTCTTGCTGCATAGACAGAATCTCAGCATTTTTTCCTTTCCTGTCTTTGACAGGAAAAAAATGCATAATTCTTTTTTATATTTAGGTCAGAAACCGGTGGCCCATTTACGCTAATCCGTACACAGACTGAAAGACACTATTTGTGCAGTCAGCCGCCTGCAGATGTTTATATCCAGCCGCTGCCTTATGGAAATGGCTGTTTCGGGTTTAAGCACTAAGACTCAAAACAAAGGTTTCGCTTCCGAGTTGCTCCTGCCAAAACGATTTGAAAAGTAGAATAATTCTTTCAGGATTTCCAACTTGTGGCATCGCCGGGGAGATTTGGACAGCCGGTGGGTGGGTGGAGGCGGCCTCTCTGAATCACTCGATTTAAACAATGTCTGCATCCTCTTACCGTCTCCTCGGTGCAGAACGATAGCAGCGGGATTCTCGTTCCTCCGCTCAGGTGGCCTCCTCCATCAGTCGCATTTCTGTTTCTTGTGACCGGGGTAGTCTTTCACCGAGTTTCAAATGCATTCCCCTTCCAACTTTTATTTTAATATTTGAAAAAGCTTTAATGTGATTTATTCTTTTTAAATATATACTTCTGCGGGCAAAAAATGTTAATTATAGTTATTTGAATGTCCCTAGCTGGTTCCCTTGTTCTTTTTTATAAAGAAAAAGCATCTGTATAATTTGATGGTAGCCAGCTGGATAGCACTTGCCTTGATTATAACTTTTGTATCATTCATAAATAAAAAAAAGAAAGAAATGCCTCGTGTTCTGACCACACTTGACTGGGCTTTTCTTTGTAACTTCTTGGGGTACACAGTTGTTCTCTAAAACTCATGTGGTACAGAATGAGGGAAATGGCAAGACGTGGTTGAAAGGTCTTTTTCTCTTGCTTTCTCTCGAAATCTGGAGAGCAGCTATAGTGTATGGAACAGTTTTCTGAAGGACTGGATTGCTCAGAGGCAACTGGAAAGCAGTTTGCATCCTCCTGGTCAGACAGGCCTTTCCGTACGTATCTAGCGAAACTAGAGGAACTGCGTTAGCTTGAAGAGGATCTGACTCTGTGAAAACTGGCAATGACTCGAGACGACAACTGGGAGAGTCTAAATGTGTGTTGGCAACACACCCTGCTTCCTGTTCATAGAGTGTCTTTATGGACTACGGTTCTCCTGGCCAGAGGCAGCTTACAGTCTTTAAAGAAATAACAGTGTTTTTAAATACGTGCGATAAACACCGTGACCAGCGGGCTTTGCAAAGGGCTGGGGGATTGGTTTGCCTCCATGTTCCCCTGTCATGTAATTTCTTTGCCTGCACATTGGAGCTGCTGTACTCTGCCTCCTGGTTTGGTTCGGTCCGGTCTGGCACCACTGTGATCTGGCTGTTACCACTTTCTCCACAGGGAACTTCACGCTGGCAGAGCTGGGCCTCTGCGAGGCAGCAGCCACGGCCCACCCGAGTCTGTACTGCTCGGACCTGGGCCCCGCGGCCCGCGGCTACTCGCCAAGCGTGGGCTCAGACGCCGACTCGGACCCGGAGGAGGCCATGTCCCCGGAGCGCGCTGTGGAACTGTGGGCTGGCCGAGCTGGCAAGTCCGGCCGTAGCTCCGGCCCGTCAAGCCGGGAGAACTCCGCTTTGACACTGACCGACTCAGACAACGAGGACAAGTCTGATGACGGATCAGGTAGGAGGCGCTGGCTTGAGGAAAAATAAACATCAACACAGAATAGTTTCAGCCATATACCCCATAGCATACAATCATAAGCGAAAGTACATCGTCACTCCTATTAGGCTTGAGTCTCCTTACCGCAGGGATCATTTTGGGCTCTGCAGTATTGCTGTCCTTATCAGAATCTAATTTCTTCATTGTGTTCAGAGGTCTTAGGCTCACGTATACATTTTTCTTCATCTAAAACGCTGTCAGCCTCGATTTGTCAACCAAAGACGGATGTTTAAACATTCACGGATTGGGATGCCGTCATGAAATGAGCCGAGTCAAAGTTGAATGTTGAATAGAAAATAGTTTGAAAATGTTGTTTTCTCAATTCTGGCCAGTCAGAGATCTTAAACACATTATGAATTTGCATCCCTTTATTAATGACTGATGGTTACATTATCATCCTACGACTGGTTAACATCCATCCATTCAGTATTATTGAGCACACATCCTATCAGGCTGATGGGGTTTGGTAATAGTGCAATTTAATGGAAAAGACAATATATTGTAATAAAAATCTTAATGGTCTTTTTGCAGCTGTATCATTTGTGAAAATCATTGAGATTGCAGTTCGGAACATGAGAGTTTGACATGCGAGTTATGAAAATTAATTCTGCTACATTTTAGATAAATCTTGACCTGTTCATTATGGAAAATATAAACTAATGGGAAGATATATCTTCGTATTATTCATTAGCATGTTTGCTTGTGTAAAACCTTAAATTGTTGCATAAAATCATTAGTATATATATGTATACTTTTGTAGTATTTATATATATTTTCACAATATTCTTGAGATTGTAGATGAATCAAAAGCTTCACATGCTTGTTATAAGCATACTGTAATGAGATTAGTATTACTATCAACTTTTCTGACAAGTCTGCATCAACTGAGAGTTCATATTTCAAGGAAACCAAGCATCACCTGTAGGATGTCTTAAGCACAACTCATACAGTTACAAAGTGCAGTGTGATGTAAAACTTAAATACAACGTTGAGCATCACTGAGCTCCCTGCTGTACTCCTGTGGGTAAGGACACACCTGGTCAGCATGTCACCCCTCAAAGGCAAAGATGGTTTTCTTTTCAATTTCGAAGTGCATAATCGATGCATATCTGGCCTGTGTTAATACTGACTTCAGAAAAAGTTCTAGTGTGAGACTTCATGTGGTACACCAATATAAACCCTAAAACGCAGTTCCCAAGAAACATGGAACATTTTTAACGAATCAGAGTTGGATCTCAGCACTTCATTGCAAGAATCTATCAATACGGGATGACTGATGGTTAGTCATCTTCCGAGAAGAGGACAGGCCTTATTTATAGATGGGATTGTGACTCAGTCGCTTTTGGGAGAGTCGATTTGACTCGTTCTGTAAACAATGACACAGTGTAGCACCGCTGAAATGCTGGACGTGTAAGAACACAGACAGATGTGCTGTGTCAGAACGTTTCTCACATGATCAAGCGACACATTCATTTTATACAAATTTACATCAGAAGTGAACGCTAAAAGTCGAATACTGTATAATTTGTCTTGCGGATTTCTTTGTGCATTTATTGCATTTTTTCATTCATATCTTGAAATGAGTGTATTGTCTTTTTGTCGGGTTTGAGTGTAAATTCATATGTAAAAAACGTATAGTCTTATCACGTAAAACAGATAAATATTGCATGAGTGTGCGTTTTTGATGAGGTAATTATCTAGTGTAACACCATTTTTAATAGAAGTAGCTATTGTGAATGTAAAGTGTCTTCAGAAATGAAAGGCCAGTCGATTCGAGGTTAATTCAATAGGCTCTGTTAAGTAGGAATGGATTTGGTCAACCTTTAAAGGATTGGGGTTGCCTGTAACAGGCCGATGTTGATATGAAGGCTGCCTGCCAATGCCCTCATGTATTTCCCTTACTCTTCCTGTATATATAATAGGTATATCTCTCCCAGTACATAGAGAAGGTAGACAAACAATTCCATCAAATGTATAAAGCATTAGATTTTACACACAAGTATGCCTATTGGTAAATCGGCAAATGTTACCCTGTGCTTAGGATCAGGTATAAATAGATAGGGAAGGTGATGGAGTTTGGAGGAGAAAGACAATTGAAAGACTAACAGCGGCCAGGTGTGCGCACCCCAAGGTTCCACGCGTCCATCCATCCATCCATCCTGCATAGAACTTATATAGTACAGGGTCAGGGGCAGCTTGAGGCCTATTGCGGGACGCAGAGGGCTTAAGGCTGGGGAACACACTGGATGGGGTGTCAGTCCACCGCAAACTCCATGATACCAGCACTGCTTAATTTTTCATTTGGAAGCAGACCTAGCAGACTGGTAAGCCAGCTGCCATTTTCATCCAAAAAAAATGCCGTGTAGAGAACACAGCGCCATAGACTCCTGGCAGCATGCCAGTCGCTCATCACGCCTGGGACCGGGCTCGTCACGCACGCTTGAAAACCCAGCACTGCCAAAGACCCAGGTGATGGTCCGCCGTGCCATGTGACATGCCTCGACGAGTCGCTGCTCGCCATGTCGCACAGGACCCAATGAGTGCCTGTGCGACAGTGATGCAAAGAGAAATACTGTCCAATTGTACGATTCTTTGCATCGCTGTACTATCTAATTATCCACTTTGTCCAACTGTACCAGAAACCAGTCCATCTTCTCTCAGAAGGGCCTTTCAGACTTGCCGAGGCTGACTCTGTGCATGTAGTCCACCACTGTTCAATAAATGACATTGCATTCAGACCCGTATAATGTTAGCATGCCCAAGGGGGTAGGGCAACCAGTTGACCTTGAACGTCCTGAGGTTTTCTTTTTTCCTCTCCTCTTTTGGCTTTTATTTAATATCCATTTCTGCTGTTATAACCCTTAACCGTCGTTGGTTGGTTAGCGACACTGTTGTTTGATTCTTTGTTGCCCCAAAGCACTTAACGATGTTGGGGTGGGCACTATATAAAGATAAATTGAACTGAATTACATTTGTGTTTACATTTTGTCTTATGGTGCAGCCCATATTATGTTAGCGCCCATCTTTTCCCCTGACAGTTTAGTGAAGCGTCGACTGTTCATTCCTCCCTTTCCTCTCTTCCCTTAACCCTCGGTTTAATAAAGAACAATAAGTGCTTTGATCTGTCAGCCACTGGGACGGTGTGTAGGTCAGTGCAGAGATGCTTTTATTAAGTGTGTTGGGCTGCCACAGGTTAAAGAATTGAAATAAAAATGGGGGAGAATTCGATCCGGTTCAAAGGGCCCTTGTTTACCCAAGAGAGAGACTCCCGGTCTTTGTCTGTCTTCAAACCAGCTGCATCAAGCTCTTGACTTCCTTCTGTACTACTAAATTTAAAAAAATGTCAGAACAATATTATATGTAGTTAAGTTTTTTTTTCTGTTTGTACCATCCATATGATTTGGAATCTGTCCTATAAGAGGCCGTACTCCATTTGGCTTGGCTGTGTTTATCCGTACAATTAAAGCTGTACCCATCAAGCTGCCGTTCTGTCTGCTCGCGTATATATTCCTCTGCGCCTTCGGGTCCCGGATAGGCGCCGAGTCGTGCTGTGCGCATAGATAAGAATAGTTTTTCTTTGAGAAGTACATTCCATCGTAGCAGAAATTCGTTCTCTTTCAGAAGTGTGGCACCATGCGGGGACAGGTGACACGGTAGCAGCAGGGCCTGAGAAGGGGGGGTGGAAGGATGAGGAAAAGGAATGCACGGCATAAGGGGCTAGGATTAAAGCAAAAGCGGGTTCATTTGTCACAGTGCTTCCACACCGGTCCCGGCACGAGCTTCATCTTCTACCAAATAAAGGGCGGAATCTGCAGACTAAGAGTTGTCTTCAAGGGCGGCTTGGCGAGCACGGAGCGGATGCCGATGCGCGTCACGCGCCGCGCCTTTGAGCGGACTGGGCAGGTCTCTGCAAGCGGGAGATGAGGCAGAGTCGCTGTCTGTGGGGCTGGACTCTCTCCTGCGGGTCTCATAGCCGCGCCTTTGAGCGGACTGGGCAGGTCTCTGCAAGCGGGAGATGAGGCAGAGTCGCTGTCTGTGGGGCTGGACTC
>JAODLC010000052.1:6076746-6088175 GCA_026781145.1 Hippopotamyrus pictus | reverse complement strand
TCTCCTGCGGGTCTCATAGCCGCGCCGGACGTGCCACACATAATGGTCACACCTTAGTAGTGTCAAGAAAATAGCTTCCAGAGAGGAGCAAGCATATGATGGCAGAAGTACCCTGTCTGTCTCGTTCTGTCTGTCTTTGTCTGCCCGTCTGATCTTTGTTTGGCTATGTCTGTCTGTCTGTCTTTCTATCTGTCTGTCTTTTGGTCTGCCTATTTTTATCTGTCTGCCTTTTTCTCTTTTCTTTTTTTCTTCTTGGATCAGCAGTCCACGGTATCATATGTAAATAAGCAATTTTCCCCCAAAAAACTGTGATTATCATGATGTGACGTGGCTATTTCATTGCTTTGAACAAAACCCCTGTTTCACATACATCATATTATTATAATCTAATCTAAATGACCCTGAAATTATACTATTTTTCTGGCTGATCCGTTTGCACCCCAGCTTTAAAGTCCAGGTAATGCTGCTCTTACTGTGTCCTGGGGAACTCAACGTGAATATGCAGACCTCACATGCTATCGTCTCCTCCCTGCCCACGCCGGCTTCCCTGTATCCAAAGAGAATTCCCCAGGCGTGTCTCAAAAGGGCAGCCTGAAGAGCCAGTTTGCTGTAATTCAGATAAATATTGTTAGAGACATGGCAAAATATAGATTATTATTTTGCTTCACTATGAAGACATATTAAAAAGACAGTTCTGTTGATCAGTTCATGTTAGTGTTATTTGCTTTTGTGTCTGTCAGCAGTCTTAGGTTATCTCAGAGTTGAATGGTTTTTATCCTGCTAGAAATTTAGTGCAATAATATACATGTGATGTTATAAGCTCTTGGAGAAAATGCATTCATTTAAACAATCGAAAAATAAAAAAATTAAAAAACATCAGTTTGTGGTTTGTAGTTCGTTGTCATTCAGTGTTATTAGCCCACTGTGAAATAGTCTGAGTGGTATAGGTGGATCTTCTAGCAAATTCTTAAAGTTGCTAGGGTTAATTACACAGTCTAAGTGACGGTTTCTACTAATTAGCTTTCTTTGTTTTTTTTCCCCTTAATAAAGACAGAGAAAATCAGTGATAAAAAAGTAGATCTTGAAACCCACCTTGGATGCCATTTATCGTGGCCTGTCAATCAGTGCCCGGTAACACCGCCGGGAAGGGGTGAGGTAACCAATGAGGGAAGGCCTGAGCCTTTCGGCGCCTGACGGTGCACGGTAATCTCAGCCGCCGCTCGCTTCAAAGGCTCGTTTCTCCCGTCACCGCCGAGGAAGCCGCACCATCCAGACGTTGATGAATTAAGGCCCAAATGCGCACTCTTCCTTTTACTGAGCTGAGTCACCCTGAAAGGCTTGCAAGGACAGGCCTTGCCCATACCACCCTTCATGCTTCTGCATCAGCTCCCCCCCCCATAAAAAACCTCTCCGTATTTCTATGCCCCTCTACAATCGCCCCCACCCTTAAGCCTTCTTCCCGTCCTTCGCCATGGTATTCCTCAGGCTTAAGCTAAATAGACCTTATTTTTTTTAAAGCATACAAGATAGAATGTGTAGGATTCAGAGCCCCTGTCCTCTCACACCCTAAGCGTTGCAAACTAATAGTTGAGTAGCCCCTCCTTCCACCACCCCCACCCCCACTTGTATTTGTATTTTGTGGACTCTGGACAATTATTGACTTGATGGTTTGCATGCCTGCTTGTTCTTTATCGGTCGTCTCTGTTTCCCGTGGTCAATGACCTAAACTGCACCCCCTTAAAAGTCCTCCATGCTCCTCCTACGACATCGTCCCTCACATCTTACCAAGTAAAATGCCCCCGTCTCGGCGTCATCACAGCACCGTGCCTGTTCGGCTCGACATTTTGATAAGTATGGGCCCCGCAAAAGCTCTGACAATCCAAACAGGGCTTTTTTTTTTTTTTTTGAATCCCCCGTGTGATTAATAATGAAAACTCAGACCACACAAAAAAAGCACGTCTTTCAAACGCCTTGTCCTGAGGGTAATTCTGGAGCCTAATCAAAATGTAACATCAAGGAGGCCCTTGTTCTCTGTACTTAGCCGAATTGTGTTTGTTAAGGATCGGTACACAAAGAGTTTGTGTAGATTGAATTAAATGTATGCACAGCGAGGCTCCATCAATAATGTATTCTCACCATAGGAACTAATTAAAGTGGGAATTGAATCAGAAGCCCGACGTGTCACAGTCCGTTTGCTGGCTTCCCCTCGTAACGGAGTGCAGTGGGGCGGGTGCGATGGTGGGCATCTCCCGGGTTTGGGCGGTCCTCAGTCCTTCCGCCACACCTCATGACTCTTAATAAGGCTCCGTCCTAAGCGGAGGCCCCCAGACGACAGGCTGAACGATGGAGGCGCGCACGCTTTCGTTTTTTTTCTTCTTTGGCGCGGAGCGTGACCGTCTCTTTCTCTGCTTTTGTCTCCTCGCCTGTGGCTGGGTTTATTTGTATTTATTTATTTTAAAACCTCGCTAAGAGAGAAAGCTTCAGACAGGACACAGAAGAATAATAATGAGGGGATAATTGATGATGGGGGACGGGGGACGGGGAGGTTGTGCTAAGCTAAAATGCTGTGTGTGTCTGTGTGGGTCATGTATATATTATATTGTGGGGACCAAATGTCCCCACAGTGTGAGAGAATCCTGTCATTTTGACTTTGTGGGGACCATTTTTTGAACCCCATAAGGGGAAATTCAATTTTATAAAAATCTGCAATCAAAAAACTAAAAATGCCAAACGTCTTGTGTTTTGTTTGGTTATTTATGGATAAGGTTTGGCTTGGGTAGGGGTTGTCATTGTTGGGATTAGGGTCTTTCCCATAAAAGAATGGATGGTCCCCGCAGAGATATGAATACAAACGTGTGTGTGTGTCTTTTTTGGGGTCGAGGGAGTCATTTCTGGATGGGTGGGTTTTCCAGCTGAAGTGCTTTGTGCCAGTTGTGTCACAGATGTTATTTCATATCTGAGCACTTCAGGGTGGAAGGTAGGGAAGCGTACAGGAAGTACAGAAGCGCACGGCTCGTTGTGGGGAAGGGCTGCAGGTGAGAACACAGAGGGTGGCTAGTGGACCCTGACTGACAGAGCTGAGTGATGGGCGGCCTGGCGACTTTCCTCCCGCGACTCTCCGGCCCCGCTGCTTCTCCATGCAGCTGGCCGGGTTTCCGCACGCGTGCTCTGCCTGCGCCCGTCCATCACTCCGCAGCCGTACGGGAACCTGAGGAGAGGAGAGGAGAGGAGAAGGCGGACCGGAATCCCGCAGAGACGCATCGGCCTGACGCCCCGGGGTGTAAAGCCAGCGTGCGACCAGGGGGATGGCACCGCAGATCGCTCCTCTGATTGGTCACTTCTTACTGAGAGGTGGAGTCATGGTGACTGGGGGGAGGGGCTCCATCAATTAATGGACTGATTAGCAGTTGAAAAATGTCAAGGTTTACAGTCAACCAAGTAAAATTATTTAGCAGTAAGTGTGAGTATAATTTAATCATGCAATTGTTCATATAATGGAAAACATGGAGATTTACTGCCAGGCTACAGTGCCCCCGCCATAGCTCGTGCAGGAGAATGAACTGCCCTTGTAAATTTACATGACAATCCCAAACTAGTAATGCATGCCATCAGTCATGGCTCAGACTGATTAAAACGTGCATAAAGGAGAAATAAATGTGTGGCTGGACATTGATTTAAACAAATAGCCCAAAGGCTTGGCCCTCTGGCATTTCCCTCCTACAGCCCGATGTCACCGTTCCCTTTGTCCTTTTTAAACTCGGGAATTAATTTCACACACTCGCACTTGCACATAATGCACTCCTTCAATTACTTTTTAAGACTCTGAGAAGAGGCCTTTTTTAATTCACACTTGTATATCTTGTATTCAGCTACACAGTGGTGAAATATGTTCCACGGACAGCGTAATAAATCATCCGTGTTGTGTTTTGACTGGTATGACATAATATATTAATCCCTTAATTAAATGCTGGAAAGGTGGGTCAGTGTCCTGCTCGCTGCCTCTTCCTCTGTCAAAGTGCATCAGCGGCAGGTTCATGTACAGTTTTTTTGGCCTGTGATAATTCCAGGAGACACTAACAGGGGACTCACGGTGTTTTTTCTTCTTTTTTTTAAGAAACGAGACTGACAGGCCAAAGATGGTCTAGAGGTTAAGTAACCAATAGGATGCTGACTAAAATCTCCTGGGACGGAAACTGCCGTCGTACCCCTAAGCAATGTATCCAACCCGAATTGCTTCATTAAATATATATTGCTGAAAATAGGTAAAATATTAATACATGCATGCCTTACTGGACAAAAAAAATGTATTAAAAATAACATTTCTTACATAGAAGCAGCAAGCGCCGTGAAGGGACACCGGATGTTGTTTGAGGAGGAACAGGAAGCTGCAACGTCAACAAAGAGACGAATCGCAGAAGTAATTAGCGATATGCGGCAATGCAGAGTCGCAATGCTTTTGCCGGCAATCCCTGCACCCCCGCCTTGCAAGACTTTCTTCTTCCGTGTCCAACACAAAAGCCCAGAGTCGTGCCCAACAAATCATCAGAGGTGGTGAGGGGGTGATAACAAATGTTGACATCGAGCTGAGCCTCGCCAAGAAAAGCAAGGCGGTCGAAATGCTCAAGAGGCACGGGTTTGGAGAACTTCGGCCCGATCGAGTTAGCCAGCCGCAGCTCCCCGGCGCAAAGACCTCCGTGAGGTTATAACGAAATTAGACGACGATGACAAATAGCCGAGGAGAGCAACTCCGACACCCCCGGAGCCACGAACGTTTAGCTCATTTAGCACGCGCTCATTTGAAAGCCAGAGGCCCCTCACTCATGGCTGGGACATTCATTTCTTCCCCTCCAACTGACAGGAGTTACACAGAAGTTAAGGGTGGTGGCTGGCTGCAAGCAAGTGCCCCCCCCCCACCCCCACCGCTAACACGTGGTTTCTCCCACCTCATGATGTGGGTCCAGGAAAGAGAAGCTGTGTTTTCCCTCTGTAGTAGCAGAAGCTCCACTGCAAGTCAGAATCGATGAGCAGAGAGGAGCCACGCTAGTGGAATAATGGTATCGGACATCGGCAGCGGGCGAAGGAAGTCGAGGAGTAAATACGTTTACTGGATTATATAACAGTTAGCCCATAAAGATGTGTCAGGATCACTGCTGGGCCGAGTCAGATATTGCTGAGGCAAGCAGCAGATGTTTCACGCAAACATTTTCAGGGTCTGCCGTGATTTAGCCGAGCATGGACAGAAAAATAAAAGTTTGACAGCACCACGGCCATGGCCGTGTCAGTCCTGCAGACCCCTCTGCCAGTTTCTGGAGTGCTGGCCATTGAAGGTTCCTACTGCAGACTGTGGACAGAGTTAACTTTTTCCTCCCAGTATCAAATTCCTTTGTGTACATGTGCATTGCGATGTACACGTCCAGGGTGTCTCCTGCCTTGTCCCCTCTGGGACTGTCCAATTCCGTACCAGTATATGTGGGTGGGTGCGTGCAAGATGCATTGCTCCAGCTGTCTGCTAGACCACTACCAATTCTAAACACACAGTTCGATTGTTAGTTTTGTTTATTCGACACACCCAAAAGTCCTGGATGACTTGGCTTCCATTGCTGGACTGAATGGTTCTATTAGCACTACAGTAAATTCATTTTTGCAACTTTTACCATTAATTTCTTAAGTGACCTAACAAATGCCAGGTTTTTCATTAGGTTATTATATCGGTATGCTGGGGAAAATTACATTTCAGAGTAAGCAGATCTAATTGTGGCTGTGTTTTCTGCTCAAGGTATACAGTCATTGTATTTCAGAGACAGTCTATTGTGCATGATATTTCACTCGATCTGTCACGTCTGTTTGAAACCTGCGGTAAATGATTCAGGTTCTTCTGTTGGCTTCCGTGTAGAAATAATGGAAAAAGGGGAAACTTTGCTCCATTAATCATAACCCTGCCTCTGTCAGCTCACGACATTAATGGCTGGTCTAGGATGACAGTGAATAACTGACAACTCGCACTGCATTTGATGTAAGCGACCGGTTATGACTGGTGCCCGTACTTTGCAAAGGTTTTACTTTAGCAATGACGTCATAGTAAAATATGTCGTTGTGTTTGTTCGTGCATCTGTCTTGTTGCTTATTTTAATTACGAACCCCACATCTCAGATGCGGAGGCGTTTACACTATCGGTTAGGGAAAAACCCTAAAAAATTCGGAGTTTGGCGTCCAGCTGGAAACACGTTTGAAAACACGAGCCAACCCCCCCTAAAGCAGCCCTAATGCTGATCTTCCCGGCCGCCGCATAGACGCTCGGTGGGATCCCAGCGGTAAAACGCCACCGGCATTTTAACGACGGCGCCTCTCTACGAGCGCAGGGACTGCATGCGGCATCAGCTGCTCCTAAAACGGCCTCACTACTCGGGGGTAAGTCATACTGCCATCAAGAAACTTAAACTTTTTCAAACTAATTTTATGGGAGAAAAAACGCCTCTGGCCGTTGATTAACGTGTCAGTCACCATCGCCGTTAATTGAAACAAGTGCAGATTGTATCTGTGTCACCGCGGCCATTTTTGTCGTCATCTTTCAGCGGAAAGTGGCCGCCGTGCAGCGCCAGCACAAGCAATTAGACTTAACGGCGTTTTAATAGAGGGCGTGGAGCGGCCATCGCGCCGCGCTTTAAGTGGTTTTCACTTTCCAGCTGATTGCGGGCATTTCATTCCTTGTCCCAACACACAGACACACACAGTAGGAATCATCTATAATGATCCATTTTTAAATGTTGTCTATTCAAACGCAAAGTTAATACATGCAAGTATACTAAAGTTTGAGGCTTTTTTCATATGTAAATCTAGTCTCTCAAAACTCATGTAGTACTTTGTAAAATGCTATTTACAAACAGCGTATTTTACATTTTCTACAAAAATGCAAAAGGATATGCGTGATCTGCGTTACATTTGAATCATGTTTAGAAATATTTAATAAGTAAATAAAATGTCTATTTTTTGTTCCAGTTTTTTGTTGACAAGTTCTCCCCGTCGTTGTTATTGTCATTTTTATTTAATTAATTGTTATTATTACTGGTGCTGATCTGTGCGCGCGCGGCAGGTGCAGAGTCTCCCCGTGCTTCACTCCGCGGGAGCCGTAACGGTGACAGCTATTAGTGTCTATTTGCCATGTCGCCTGCGACAGTACAGAGGTAATTGAGAATTGATTCTGCAATAATGGCCTTTCCTGCGTTGCTTTGCATCAGTGCTGATGCTGCATGACTAATTTGCAAGACGGCAGTTTACCGCTTAATGATGTCTGCGCACGTTAGTTACACAGCGGAGGGACGGCGGACAGGAACAAACTTTGAGTTTTGGGCTTTGAAATTCCCAGCGTGGAGCAGGCGTTTATCAGCGCGACCCCGCCGCTCTTATTAGAAAGTCCTGGGGCTAAATGCAGAAGACGTCTTGCTGCTCCACCTGGTTACTCTTCTGCGGCGTCCGATCCGTGGTGCAGCGTCTCCACAACCTTCGGCATGCCCTGAGAACATGGGAGCACCGTCGTCATGGCGGACTCAATGACGGGTGCCTTTTCACGGCTCGGGCTGCTCCCTGTCCGCCTTCGATCCTGCCGCTGCGAAGTTGCGTTGCCCCGCCCACTCCATCATCCCACTGTGTCGCATTTAAAGTTTGTGTATTTACCACGGCTCGTCGCTGTTACAGTACTCGACTGGGTCCCCCTCCTGCCATGTCCTGACCATTTCATATAGTTTAAAAAAATATATATATATTCCTATTTTCAATCCTTCAGCCCCGGCCTTCGGACTCCGAGGCTTGACCTTTTACCGCTTTTAGCGCTAAAATCAGCACGGGGGGGGCATGCGGGGCTGCTACAGGAGGAGAGTTTGCTTTGGAAATTGCTCCCGCGGAGGGGTATCCGTACTGTAGCATCGCAGCTCAGGAGACACACTGACAAGCAATTTCGCGGAGGCTCGGGGTGACGCGCAAACAAACAGTGGATTTAAAGTGCACACACGGGCACACGCGGTGTCAGCGAGATCTTGGGGAGTGGGGGGTGAACGGCGCGCTGTTCTTATGAATTCTGTGTCCTCATTTAAAGATATAAGCCTCTGGCGTGACTCACCACAGGAGATTAGGCTGGGCTGCCTGTTCCTGACTGATCTTCCTGGACGCGTTAAACCCCCCTCGCGGCAGTCCCAGCTGCTACACGCTGATGGAGCTGTTCCCGCCATCGTAGGTCCACTGGTCTCCACCCCCCCTTTAGGACTTAATGTGCCCAGTCTTTGTGTGTGATTGGTTAAAAATAAGGTCCAGCACATGCTTGTCGTGTATTCTGGCAGTAACTGGCAGCATGGTAATATTTGCAGTAATATCCGTCAGGTGGGCAACACGACTCAGTCCTCATCCATTTGTGTGCTTGTGCGTTTATCGGTCTCTTTCAGTTAAATTTCTCTTTCTTTCTTTCTCTCTCACGCTCTCTCTCCCTCCCTCGCTAACATGAAGCATATGATGGTGACCCATACAGTGACCTCTTTATCAGCAAGCGTTCTCCGTTTAACCCTCACCGTACCGCATCCTCATGCTCCTCCAATGTGCGCGAGTTGCGTTTCCACCCCTGTGCTGAGCTGGAAGTAGGCGTGGAGATCCTTGCGTATAGTGTTTTCTCCTGTCACACTTTGTGTGCCGAGTCAGAACAAACCCTAAGGCTTTTGGCCCTGCGCCGCACCTGAGATCGCTTTCTTTTTTGAAAGCCTAACCACGTACAGTATAATTCAGTAACTCTCCACATCACGTTTCTCTAAAAACTGTCCAAGGTGTGTACTTCTCTTTCCCCCATGGGACCTGGAGCCGTCCATCCCCAGTGGAGAGGGTTTCCGGTTGGTGTTCTGCTGACGCTAAGATTCTGCGCCAGTGCCTCTCTGAGCCTCGCTGATGTCGTACATGCCGTGCCGCGCATGTGTGGTGGCCAGAGATACAGCGTATTAGGGACATTAAAAGTCCCGTGCTTTTGAGCTTGAGATAAGTCCGGGGAGCGCCCTGTTTACAGTTCATTTACCTAATACCTGTAAATCTGAATTTAATGACGTGTCAATGACTACTGGTACAACAGAGGCTAACGGAGCAGGAGAATTGCCCCGAGAGTGCAGGTTTCTTGTTTAGTAAGCTTAAATAAGTTTTATTATTACGTAAACGTACTTGAGGACTCCGTGTTTTTTCTAGCACTGTTTTGTGTTTCCACTGCGCCATGGATTGCTCTTCTCTTGAGCAGAGGGCATAAATAGAAACCAAATTTGAATGTTTTTAGGATTAAGAGAAAGAAAGCAATTTCTGGTGTAAATAAGGAAATATGCACGTCAGTGTGCTGGAAACAGACACGTCCCCCCTGCTGTTTTTACTGTTGCTTTGGAAACCAGCATCCTTCTTGTTCTTCACCCACAGCTTGTCAAAATGCCTTTGGGTTCCTGGTTACAGTGGAATACCAAGCAGAACTAAATGGGCCCCAGCTTTCCCCCGTCATTTTACAACCTGTTTCCGGCCCCAGCGCCTGCATTCGCCGGCCTGCCCTCCACAAGGTGCTCTCTCAGTGTCAGTCTACAGCCTGGAGTGTCGGACTCGAGCCGACTTGAGCTAAATGATGTTTTCTCCGTCCGGCTTATTGTCTCGCCGCGTTTCCCCTACTTTCGTTGATCTCTGGTAATTCTCCCGGAAAGATTGCATCACTCGCGTAAAGGAGTCGGCCAGCGTCTTTGTACTGTAAGATGAAAGACCCCCAGAGCTTATACACTGATACCGTGAACGGGGGTAATCCGTGTGGATTACCGCATGTCTGCCTTGTTTCAAGAGCCGCTACTCCATGAGCGTCATGGCGCTCGGCTCGGCGCTGACCCACTTCTCAGAGAGCAGCTTAGAGACGCACGGCACCCAGCTCCACGGCCCAGTGCTGACTTACTCTCTGAGTACATGTCTAAACATCCAGGTTAAGTATGTGGGGACCACTGGTGCTAAATAATGCAATTGAGTTAATTAAAATGCTCTCCTGCCGCTGCTATAAATAGCCTCACTGGCTAGTTTCTTGCAATGGCCCAAGATCTGGTGATGGAAAATGGTGGGGAAAAAACGTCAGTAAAATTGCCCTTTTACTGAAGACTACCCGGTAATCCTTCCCAGAATAGCCGTCCCCCTGTACATTCCCCAAGAAGCCTTGTTTACAGCCATGCAGAAACCCACTGAAATGATTAATAAGAAAAGTCAAGCTCTGAGGTTCGCATAGAATCCATGAGGCTCCTCAAACATGCATTATTATATTCTGTCTGGGTAGATTTTCAGCTGAAAGCTGTGGGTATCTCTGCCGGAGCGTCTCCGGGTGGCCGACCAGACCGCAGCAGACAGCACTCGGGCGATGAAGGGACGACTTTTCGGGGAAAAGGTTCTTCCATTCAGCACGTCATGAGTTCAAAGGGTCCCTGGGTCCAAAAGGGAGGGGCTTGCATTTCACTTCCATAACCAAACACAATCTTCATTGTATGACATCAGCACTAAAACCAATGTTCTCTGCTAAGCAGCAAGGTGCACTGATTTGTAAAGTACCCATTTCATTGTGTCTGCCTTTTGTCACAAACCATATGAACGTGCTTAGCTGCAAAGGCTGTACAGAGCAATGTAAGGGTGTGTCTTTATTTTACGATAATAATATTAACAAGGGGATTAAGGGCCTCGCTCAAGGGCCCACAGACATGTGGCTATTTTGCAATGGCTGGGCTTGAACCGGCAACCTTCTGATCACAGGCACAGAGGCTTAGTCCACCGAGCCACACAGCACCTCTGGTTTGTTGGCTAGAAGCCTTGAGTTTGAAAATGAGAAAAAAACAGAGCAACATTCAATTTTATTTGAATAGCATATTTTCACATTACATTGTCTCAAAGCACTTTACATTATCCCTGCCCAAAGCCACCAGTGACAAGCCAGAGGTGACAGTGGCAAGGAAAAGAAGGAAGGAAGAAACTGGGAGGAACCAGACCCAAAGGGGGAGCCCATCCTCCAGGGGCTGGCAGAGGAAGTCTAATGAGCAAGATGGCAAATTTCCAATTCACACTGTCCCAATTTTAACATTTGAGTCTCAATGCGGGGGGGCAGGCAGGTAATGGCAGGCAGGTGCTGGTGCTGCTTCAGATGGCAGGACGGACAGTGGTACAGCAACGGGGAATATAGGACAGATGCCACAGGCAGAAGGGCGAGCAGGCCAGAAAGGCGCCACAGGGAGAACGGCGAGCAGGCCGGAAAGGCGCCACAGGGAGAAGGGCGAGCAGGCCGGAAAGACGCCACAGGGAGAAGGGCGAGCAGGCCGGAAAGGCGCCACAGGCAGAAGGGCGAGCAGGCCGGAAAGGCGCCACAGGCAGAAGGGCGAGCAGGCCGGAAAGGCGCCACAGGCAGAAGGGCG
>JAODLC010000052.1:6021108-6038667 GCA_026781145.1 Hippopotamyrus pictus | reverse complement strand
AAGAGTTACTGCGGTGCAGAGGCCCGCCTCGAACCACGGCCTGCCAGGCAGACTGGAATAAGAGTTACTGCGGTGCAGAGGCCCGCCTCGAACCACGGCCTGCCAGGCAGACTGGAATAAGAGTTACTGCGGTGCAGAGGCCCGCCTCGAACCACGGCCTGCCAGGCAGACTGGAATAAGAGTTACTGCGGTGCACAGGCCGACCTCGATCCACGGCGCCCAATGGTGGCATCAATCTGCCAGCCCTGGAATCCATACTGGTGACCTTCTGGTAATGGACACAGAATTTGAGCCAGACACCCCTCCCATATATATACAGAAGGTTTAGAACAGAGAACCCCTATAATCACACAATGGACAATGTAACTGAATTGCTCTTTGCTGACATAACATTTGGAATAACCAGCTGTGACTGTCTGCCGCTCTTCATGATGGATACGACTGTATTTTAATTCAAATCACGTGGAAAATGTTTGTGGTTATGCTGGACATTTCATGTTTCATTTTTATTCATTTAGCAAATGATTTTACCCAAATTATTTTTGAGAAAGCAGGGACACGCAGTCCTCGGACTAATTGTGGGTTAAGGGCCTCACTCAGGCGCCCGACAGTGACGTCTCGCTGCCAGTCCTGGGATTTGAACCAGCGACCTTCTGTTCAGAGGCTCAGCATCCCATCCCATGGCCCCGCCTGCGAGAGGAAGTTCAGGAAAATCAATGCTAACATCAGTCCGTCTCTTTTTCATAGCCACTAAGCAAGGGCGTGGTTAGCCTGAGGCATGTGCCGATATGTGTGTGGCAGGAAGGGGTGCCAGTCCATCAAGGGGCACACAGTCACACACCAAAGGTAGATCAGACTCCAGTTCACTTCAGCTGCATGCTTTCAGATCGTGGGAGGAAGCCGGAGTATTGAAGGAAGCCACATGGGCTTACGCTGAGCCGGGGGCGGGAATCAAACCCACAGTCCTGGGGGTCTGAGGTCACGCTGCTATTATATTACTCAACCCTTATAGGTTAGAATCATTAATACTAAACACAGAGGAGCCCATGTACAAGGAAAACCTGCAGGAGGTCTAGTGCTGAATGACTGAGGTTAATAAATCTGTACCGTGGGACATCTTATCCTATCAGCTGACCCTCACCACACAGAGTCGTTATCATCAAGACCGTGAGAAGACCTGTCTCACTAAGACGGGGAATTTGCAGCTAATTTTGCAGTTTGTCTGATAGCAAATGATCGGGGCCCTAGCCGGAGAGGCATCGTTTTCGAGAACGAGTCGTCAGGGGGCGGGGTTAGGGTTAATTACACCAAGTTATCTTGGTTGCATTAAGCACACTGTCTAATAAGGTGCTCGCTGTGCACTGGGCATGTGCTGCAAGGCACCATGGGTATTGTAGTTTATACAGAAAATAACTTTTTTTTAATGCAGGCTGGGGGACTGGCTGTGAAAGGTGGGATCAGAATAGGAATTTACTAGATTGTAATGAGTATTAAAAAACAGATTTCTGTTTCTTGTGCATCATATTCTGATTTATTAGTCTTGGGTTGCTGTGCTAAAATGTATTATTGTTGCATTTATTTTTCTTTTTCAATAATGTTAGCATGCCTGGGCGGGGGTTGGGCAGCCAGTTGACCTTGGGCCCCCAGAGGTTTTTCTTCTCCTTACTTGAGAGTTTTTGGTCCCTCTCCTCCATTGTCATCTTGCTTTCATTATTTCATTTCATTCTTCATTTTCCCTGCTTTTGTATTGTTCTCTCTTTATGTTGTAATGTACCACAACGCACCCATGTAGAGCACCTTGACATTGTTCTACTGTGAAAGGCGCTACATAAAAATCCTTTGAATTTAATTTCTTTATTTGGAAGATGCTTTTGTCCAAAGTGACGTATAAGCGAAGCAAATTATACATAACAAACATACAGCTGTGAAGGAGGTAACTGTCAAGTGCAGCTGAGCTTGCAGTGAAGGACCATTTGCACGTGTTAGTTAGCGTCAGAGCAAGAGATACACAGCACATTACAAAAAGCTGCCAGATGCGAGTCGGACTGTTATTCAAATTTCAAATACAAAACACCACCAGGTGATGCTGTCTCGTTAATGTGACTTTTGTGTAACATTTATTGTAATAATTTTTTGCACGTCACAAGCATTGTGTGTTCGGAAACCTTTAAGCTCCTAGCTGGTACTGAAACCTTAGCGCATGAAGGTCAGTTTTATTTAAATTCTCAGCAAAAACAGGAGCAGGAAATTAATGTGATCAGATGGGATCGGCTCCTCAACCCAGTTTTTAGTTTTTTGTTTTTTGAACACATGTGTAATTCATGAAAGATTTCAAGCGTACAAAATGAACCTTCAAAGTCAGTCATACAGGAATCAGGTAAACATTTTTAAATTAAATCTTTGGATTTTTCTATAAAAATGCATCACATTTTGTGTAAAATAATCATCATGCAAATGTTTTTGTCTCAGGACAAACAAGGAGTGAGAGAAATATTAAAGCGATCTTATCAGTTTCTTTGCATCGCGCTACAGCACTTGGTAAAGGGAAGCAAACATTCTGATATACCAGATGCTACAACTTGATAGCGGTTTAAGGGAGACCTTGTGATATTTTAACATCACATGTCCCGCTTGTGTAATAGAATCCCTTACACAAATCATAACGTAAGTACAGGAAATCCATCCATCAATCCGTCCATCAATCCATCCACCCATCCATCAATCCATCCATCTGTCTTCCATACCATATTTAGTACAGGGTCACTGAATGTGGGAAATGCATCCGACAGAAACTGGGAGCAGCTCATCTGGTTGCGATGCTGTGCTTGTGATCGGAAGTTCGTATCCCGAGGTTAGATGAGTGATGTCACCACTGGGCCCCCGAACAAGGTCCTTAACCCCCTGTCTGACCCTGCCTCCTCAAAAAATTGTTTGTTGCTTTGGGTAAAAACATTCGCTAAATTAATAAAATGTAAATCTATGCTCCCTTTAACGCCAAACCTTTAGTGTTCTCTTACATACCTTTCTGTATTATAGTATAATGAGGAAATGTAAAATATGTACTGTAGCAAACATAAAAGATGATGCAAAAGGTCTGTAACATTGCTGATTTTACCTAAGCTAAGGAATTGCGTTTCGATTTAAATTAAAACGTTAATGGAAAGATAAATCTGATTTCCCAATAAAATAAGGATGTAATATCACTAAATGTTTCAATTTTACAATTGTTTTAAACTTGACATCTCACATGGTTGTTTAGAGTATATCAGACAATACTCCCCTTTAGCATCAAAATTAATTGCTCAGTAGTAGCTATGTTCTATGAGAAGAAAAAAAGAAGAATTGTTATTTGTATAAACTATTTACTGTACTATATGCAATTAAAACCCTGAAAATGCGTTTTTTTCCCGTGCAGTATTACTGTGTGTGTGGTATTTTGGTATTGTCATTAGCTTGCATTATTCAAACGAGCGTGACAAGCTCGCTGTCCCTTACTGAGCACTAAATAGCCGCATTAAAAGATGCGCGCGGCGTGCCGGCCGACGTAGCTGCCTTTGACGGAACCGGCAGAGAAAAATTCGCGTCGAGGCCATTAAATGTCAGGCACACTTTCCTGCGTTGCCGGGGTGACGCCCCGCGAAATCGTGGCGTGATGCCAGAGCGGTCGGCCGCCTGGACAGGCATGATGCGGCCGCAGATCTCAGCGCCCCCTCCCTCTCTACGCAGACGGGCAACCGGCCGCCCGTGTGGCCTTTCTCTGCATTAACGGCGTGACAGTTTGTCATTTTCATACCAGCTCTTTCGGAGGGAGGATTCCGGTCACGCAGGGGGAGGTGAGCCCGTCGCAGGCTTAGGAGCCTCTTAGAAACTCCTTTCCTTCAGTGTTCATTTTTATCGTCTTTTCCAAATTATACCACACGGTTTAAAAGTGCACTTGTGCTCCCTTGTTTTATGGTCCATTTAAAAAAAAAAATAATAATAATAAAAATTCTGTGCTTTGAGTTTGAATCTAATTTTAAGGTGGAATTCGGAGCGCCCTGGATGGCTCCCATTGCCATGTGGCTGGACCGACTCTGGGCCCTGTCACTGGCATCTTTTGAAGGGAGAGCGGGCCTGGCGATGAGGAGGCGGGTGGGGGGGGGGAGCGGCGGGGGCCCAGCCGGTGCCGCTGACAGCCAGCGCCGTCCTGCTTCTGAGGTGTTCCGAGGTGATTCCGGATCGGTGACGGCTGGGCCCGCTACCTGCGGCTGCCCCCCCCCCCCCGTCCGAGCTCGCGGCTCTAGCATCGGGCCCACAGCTGACGGCACGGCAGCTGTGTCAGAACGCTGCTCTGCACCGCTCTCAGAAGATCGAGGAGGCGATGTCTGTCCTCCTGGAGGGGCATTTGTAAATCACCCCATGGCTGTATGGGTAGGGGTGCGGGATGCAGGTCACTAAAGGTCAAGGTCATATATATTAAATATGCAATTTTATGTATAGATATATATATATATATATATAAAACAAATGTATTAAGGTACATAATTATTTTGAATACAATATAATCTAAATTTCAATGAATTGGATTATGACACTTTGCAGGTTTACCACTGAGGTGGGACAGACGTACCTGAAAACATGAGTTTGTGGGAGACGGGGAACATCTGCAGTAGACAGGGGGCGTTTGCAGGTGACAGGGACCATCTGCAGGTGACAGGGGGCGTTTGCAGGTGACAGGGGGCGTCTCCTGACAGCGCGCTTATGCCCCACCATGGCTGACAGAACAGCATCAATAGCCATGCTACATAACACACACCAAGCATAACAAATGTTAGACTCTTGACTGTAGTCTAGAATGTATTTTTATTGCAACACTCAGCGCCCGATGAAAATATGTTCTGCTATTTGATATCGCGCTCTGTTGTGTGCGCTGGCATTTTATCCTATAATACTCAGCTGATATCATTATCATGTGCACAATACTCTCTGGTCATTCTGGGCATTGTCTAAGAACAGATGTGGTGTCGTGGATTAATATTTAATGACCTGGGGGGAGGAGGGGAGGGGGTCCTGAATCCACTATCATGTCGCAGTGAGCAGGACAAATGATGGAAAGCCTTGGTGACTGTTTGACTTTTCCCATCTGAAGATTCCCCTAAAAAGGCCGTTATGCAGCACAGTCTGGAGGAATATTCAGGAACACCCCCCCCCCCTCATACGTAACCTTGGCACGGCGCGAGGAATGTCACTTACCGATGTCACTCACATATTCGCCCGCGAGCCGTCGATGCCCGGCGTGTCTCTATAAAGCATGACGGCTGCCAGATAGGAAATCAATAGGCGGGCTGTTCGAGGCGGGCGGTTCACGGGGAACCAGGGAGCGACTCCCTGCTCTGCGACTCCCGGGCCCTGACCTGATTTATCTGACCTTATTCCCAGTTTTATTATGACCAACCACTCGACCCATGAGTGCATTTTGTGGGGGAGGGGGCTGTGGCAAGGGGAGGGTTGGGTGATGTTTGTCCCTGTTTATGACAATAATAATCCCCAGGAATCTTATGACCCTCTCAGAAAATTATACTGATTTATTTGTGCCAGGAGAACATCTTGGAATTAAATCATTGAAATTAAAACACAGAGGCAGGTATAATGAAGAAAAATCGAGATATCTAGAAATTAAACAGTACAATGCCTTTATCGGGTCCTGGTGGGCATGCAGGCGGGCGGGCGGGTTTGACTAAACACCGTAGCTGATGTATAATTATGACAGATCTCTTTTGAGGTCCTGAGACTGTCTCCTGGCAGACCCGGAGTGGACCCCCAGGCGTCGACTGGCTGGGCTGAGCTTCCGCCGTGGCCCAAGGTCAAGGACAGAGTGGAATTTTCCAAACACTTATTAAAAGTAGGGCGACCAAAGGCACTGGCATGAGATGTCAAAAAGTCAAAACCGCTTCAGTCCTGCGAGACATGAATAAATACCCATAATCCCCTGGGGAGGCCACCGCTTGCAGAAGTGTCGGCGTAAGCTTGGGTGCGCCCCCAGCGAGCCAGGCCCCATCCAGGTGCATTAGCGATGCAGCACTTCTATAGATTATCGGCGCGCTGTGTCTTTGTACGTCTGCCCCGCCGCATGCACACTGCTGCATTATGCATATGTAACTCCCAGCTTTATTGCATAAAGATGCAAATTAAATCATAAATAAAAGTATCGGGTCCTCTAAACAGCCATGTGCTTAGAATGCACGTCTGCGTGACAGATGTGAAGAGCAGGTGTTAAGCATCATTCAGGTGCTCTCTTTCTGCACAAAAACGCGGCCTACGGAAATTTTATTACAGCTTTTTGCAATTATATTACAAGTAATACCCTTAATGACCATAAATGTTAATTTTTAATTCTGTGTGGCCGCTAACAGTGGGAGAGTCAGGTGACCAAGGTTCATGTTACCTGTCCCTCGTTTGTGATGAAAAACGTGAAGTGGTATATTTTGTTCATTTCACAATCCACTTTTGACATTTATTCGTCTTTCTCCCTGAATTGCCAGAAATATAATTGTCGGTATAAGCATAAAGGATGCTCTATAATGCATTATGAAGGTATCCATAGTTCATTATAGATGAGAGCTTCATAGCGCATTCCTAATGCATAATAAACATGGCTATAATGTGTTCTGCCTTTTGATATTTGGTAACGCTTTACATTAGCTGCACCTTCATAATGCCTTTATAATGCATTCGTAGAACATTCAGTGGACATTCATAATACATTCATAGAACGTTCAGTGCACCTTCATTATACATGCATAGAACATTCAGTGCTCCTTCATAATGCATTCATAGAACATTCATAAGCAGCATATTTGTTTACCTTAACATCCTAACATACCTTTACAGCTTCAGTCTTTGTTAGTAAAGCATACTAAAGCTGTTAAAATATGTTAGGATGTTATGGTATACTTGCTGCATGTGAATGTTCACTGATTGTTCTTTGAATCCATAATGAATGCATTATGAAGGTGCAGTTAATTTGTACAGTGTAAAGTTGTAAAGTGTTACCAAATATGAATCGCCATGTTTATAATGCTAATGATGTGTTCATAGATTCTTATAGTCAGCTAGCTAGCACATTGTAGGAATCTCAAAATTATTAGCTGCACCTGTGTGACGCAGCGAGAGAATGCAAACAGCACACACCCCAACAAAATACAGGATTCAAGCCCCCAGCCCAGAAGGTGCGAGGCAGCAGTGCGACCCACTGAGCCATAGTGCAGGTGCGAGGCAGCAGTGCGACCCACTGAGCCATAGTGCAGGTGCGAGGCAGCAGTGCGACCCGCTGAGCCATAGTGCAGCCCCCAGCCACTTTGGCAGTGCTTATTCTGTGTGCATTGAAAGGGGTTGTTGGGGAAGGGTGTTAATATATGCTTCACATTACTTAAAGGCAAAGAGAGGTGTGGATTTTACTTAGTTTCCATGGGAATTGTGGGAATGTTCTCCCTTCATTATCTTCCGGCCCTGAGCAGGATAGGGATCCTCTCCTTATTAGTGGAACGCTTAACACCCAGGCCCTTCCCTGACATCCCTTTGAGGACGTCACCCCTTACGAAGCCCTGATCGATTCTCTCGTGCCTCACTCGAGCACAGCGAACGCGCCGCTAGCCTGCCCGACACAGAGCGCAAAAGGAAACGTTTTAATATCTAGCAACCCAATAGTCTTCTGCCAAAAGTAGAAAATTACTTGAGATGAGAAGTGCTTATCAGCACGGTATATGATGCACAATTAAGTTATAATATCATATTAAACAAAAGCAGTGTTACGTTATCACTGCATGTTTATAAATGTACTGATCGCTCATTTTGAGTTGCCTAACTGAGTAACAATAGCTGAAGATAACGGTGTCTGAGGAGCCCTTCAGATTTTTATTATGTTTTTTTTAACCAAGGTTCTCCTATCCCAAGGCACTTTTCCTGCCTGGTTTTACCGCCACCCCCCATCCCCAAGCCACCCCCACCCCCAAGCCGCCTCTTTAGGGTTACTCTATTATGGATTTCCTTGTCTTCTAGAGAGAATAATTAAGATAGATGGAGACCCCTTGATCGAGCACAATTTGGTTATTCCGGACACTGTTGTGGTCAGCATAAATGATGCATCTGTGTGTGTGTGTGTCTGGCCGGCAGTGGAGAAGAGGAGAAAGAGCAGCCTTAATACACCCTCATGGGGAATATCAGGATGTTCCTTTGCAAAGTTCTCTGCTTCCTGTATGTTTCCAGGAAGCATCCAGCTCCCTGTACACCTCCCTAGAAAGTGCCTCACATCTTCAGCATTGTTACCAAAAACCATTCCATTCACTAGTCACATTTCCTGAAAGAACCCCGCATTTTGAACACATTTCATGTAAGCGCCCTACGTCCTGAACATGTTTCCTCTAAGCGCCCTGCATCCTGAAGATGTTTCCTCAGAGCATCATTCATCCTGAACACATTTCCTGTTAGTGCCCTGCATCCTAAACACTTTTCCTGTAAGTGCCCTGCATCCTAAACACGTTTCCTGTAAGAGCCCTGCATCCTGAACACATTTCCTTTATTTGCCTTGCATCCTGAATACATTTCATGTAGGTGCCCTGCATCCTGAACAAGTTTCCTGTAAGCACCCTGCATCCTGAATATATTTCCTGTAAGCGCCTTGCATCCTGAACACATTTCCTATAGGTGCCCTGCATCCTTAACACATTTCCTGTAGGTGCCCTGCATCCTGAACACATTTCCTGTAGGTGCCCTGCATCCTGAACACATTTCCTATAAGAACCTCACTTCCTAAACATGTTTCTGGAAAGCATTCCTGCTATCTGGACATGCTTCTGCAAAACATCCCTCTCCCTGCAAAGCATACTGCTCCCTATAGATGTTTCCGGAACTGGATTGTGCTTCGCGTCTCATCCTGCCATGCCGTGGCAGCTTTCCACGTGAAGGAAACATAGAAGCATTTATATATGAATCACGGCCTCACTATGTACCGTTTATATATGTGTCATTTGCTCCTGAAATGTCACTCACACGTAATGATTAAGAACGTTGACCTGCAGTTGCTCTCGCTCCATCTGTGCAGGCTGACGCCCGGGCACTGGCGATCCTGCAATTGTTTTTGCTGAATTTTCATTAGATCGAGAAGACGTGAGCAAAGCACGGGGACAGATGCTGTGGGTAGGAAGAAGGTGACTCATTCAGGAATTGGTAGAACTATGAACTACAACAAGGGTTGTGGTCTTTGGGAAAAAAAAGACTTTTTACTTGCCATGTGCTGAATATAATTAGGGGAATAGACGACTAAAGTGTTCAGGAGGTGCGATTTTTGGTTTATAGGTGTTCTGCATCAATCACCGAGGGGACCTGTGGATGATAGGGATGTCCATGAGATCCCTGTTTCCAGTTCCTCTGCTTTCGACAGCCTTAGGCATTTATATTCAGAAAAGCTGCAGAGGTCAGTACTGTGTGAAAAGCGAGAGGAGCGGGATGTGTTTGAAGGACACTGCTCGTGGCCCTCTAAGCGGGCGCAGTGCGCCGTGCGGAGGGCGCAGAGTAATTTGCATGTGCAGCCAGCCTACCCTGACAGGGGTGTTGCTGTTTTGTGGACAAACTCAGGTGTCTTATCTCACTTAATTTGCGCGGTCTGCCTCCGTACAGAGAAGGCCATTATTGAATTAGGGTTAGGGCACTAACTTCCTGTCAGCCCCAGCTGACATTCAATTCTAAGGCGTGGAGTTTGTTTTGTAACCCTAACGATTCACAGTTAGCTGGAGCCTCTCAGATGGAGGGGGAGTGAGGTGTTGCCTTATGCCTGGGAAGTATGTTAGAAAGCTCTTCTGCAAGCTGGTCTGATTCAACCCACAGAGCCTGTCACGCACAATAAGTTAAAGTTTTTTCGTTTTGTGTTGTTTTTTTTTTTTTTTTATGAAGTTATCATCTTTTTCTGTATTGTATACTTTCCTCCCTGCCACTTCAGCTGGAAAAGAGAAAATGCATTATCGGGGGAGGGGGGGAGGACCCATTTTCCTCAGGATTATTTTCAGGTTAAATTTCCAGCCTCCTTTTTCTCACAACAGTTAATAATTGTTATCATTGCTTTTCTCATGCATAATTGATCAACAAATTTTAAAGTAAAGGTGCGTGCAATTAAATCCGCAGGGAGTCCCGGCGTTGTCAAATCAATCTGACACGTCCTCCATTCGGAGTGGGGGCGGAGGACTGCGATGGTGTCCTTGCTCCCTTGCAGCCGAGCGCTTCATTCCTCCCCTAAAACAGAATAATTGGATTCTCGCTAACAGCGGTGGTAACGTTGACAGTACATAAATCCCGCTGCAGAAAATAGCAAGTAGTTTGTCATCTGATTCGCCTCTTTGTTGTGCTGTGTTTTCCCCCTCCTGTTTTTCTCCTTCTCCTGTCCCTGATACAAGAGTTTCTCCTCTCCTTGGGTGGAGAATTTTTTTTTTACCCCTTCCCCGTCGGTGGAGTGTGGAGCCAAGGGGCTTGGATGACGTTAGGGCCAGCGGTCAGGTTCCTCTCCCTCCTAAGAAGGTGTCAGCATCAGGGAGGAGCTGAGGACGGGGAGGAGCAGGGTGTGAGGAGGGGGCGGGGGGGGCGAGAATGCCGCCAGCGCCCTCCTTTCCATTACGTTGATTCTTTGGAGGTGTGTCGGCGACATGTGGAGAGATCTTCAAGTGAAAAGGTCCTCTCCTCTTCACAGTACTCTACGGAACGAAAGACAGGTAAACACAAGATCCTCTTTATGCTCGACGACTTGTACGACGCAGTCAGCGCAGCGGGGGCGGACCTACAGCGGCTCCGAATGGCGAAGCCCTTAAACAAATGTTTCTTGCACTCAGTACTTGTCCAATTATTCATGTAATTTGGCAGTTGAGCCCGTAAGATAAAATACCTTTTTCCTTTCCGGTTTCTTCACTTTTACAAGCCCTTAAATCTCTGGAATGGATCGAGTCACCAGTGTAATGATTGGAACCTTAACTAGGGCACAAGTTAATGTGTCTGCAAATATTCTTATCACTCATTCCAACTGACTGCACAGGTTAGCTGAGCTCAGGAATAAGAAATTTTTGGTTCCTGTGTAACGGAACTGGCTCTTCCGGCAGTTGAACATGTATTACCGCTCTTAGTCCCCCCCCACCTTACATGTTCTCTCAGCATGCCACACTTTTGGATACTCCATAGCAGAATATTCAGGTTTGTGACTGATCAAGGTAATTTTCATGGTTCGAGCATCAGTGCCGGTCAACTTAGCAGAGGATCATAAGAGATGTGGGCTGGATCTGGACAAGTGTGTGATTCCCGGTGAAGAGAAGCATTTAGCAGTAGACCACACTCCAAACTCCTGCTTCACACACCTGACCAACCGCCAACGTCGACGTTTGTCCCGAGAAACGAGACTCGGCCTTAAATGTGCTGCAGCACAGTGGTTACGGTCACGTTCCGTACTTGAGTCTTTATCGTCTCAAATTCACAATGGCTCTCGTGTTTTGAAGAGATCTGTTAGATCTGTGGGTGTCGGTTCACAGCCGGTGATGTAGCGGTTGAGTAAACGCCCTTAGAAACAGGCAGGGTATGTACTGAGGTAGAGAGGTTCAACACTTTACTCATTGTCTAATAGCAGCAGAACTTTATAAATCTATCTGTGTTGTGGCAGCTTGTTGACTGTTGGTCTCTTGTGCTGGCGACTCAGAGCAGGAGATAATAGGAGTCTGGGCTTGAAACTAAGGGCTGTCAGCTTCAAATCCGGGGGGGAGAGAGGCAGCTTCAACTCAGTGTACAGAAAGAATTGGAGAAACTGTAAGCAATATGCACCTGTAGATGCATACAGAGCATAGGCGCTCTGATAGCAGGGACCCGCAACACTTTTCGTCAAGAAGAGAATGATATACGGAGGGACGAGAGAGTAAATCATATGTGTTGGAAGGAGAGAGATGAGAAATGAATGAGCAAAAAACAGGCTGACGTGTTCAGGTGACTGCAGTGTCAGGATTAATCCCGGCCTGACGTACGAGAGCAGGCATTCCGATCACTGACGTTCCGGATCCAGGCATTCGGAATGCTGACGTTCCGGATCCAGATAATGAATACGCTTTTTTCGCCCCAACAGCTAGCTTTATGCAATTTAAAATTCCATGCTGTAGTATGTGTCTTGGCTTCTCTTCATAATTTCTTTTTTTTTTTTTTTTTTTTTACTCTACTCTTAACAATAACTGGAAATAACCAGTATCCAACCCGGGTTAATAGCACTGGTTAACTGAGTTAATCTGGAGTACATGATTTACGTGGAAGCCATGCTAATCTGTTATTATACGGCATCATTGGTGACTATCTTTGTTTTTCTTTTCTTGAGACATAAGTGCTGCAGCTTCTTTCTTGGGGAATAGTGGATGCTTTTCCTGGAAATTTAATGGGTTATTTTTCCTTTGATCACAGAATGTGTCGCTCCTGTGCAGCCCGGGGTAGTTATCACATTTTGCCAGCGTGTTAATAAGGGGAAGCTTTGTCACGGAAGGGCAATGACAGAATGGAGGCGATGCTAATCACTGGAGGTTTTTTTTTTTTCCCCTCTTTTTTGTCCTTTTTAAAGTTTCTGGATGAGAACCACACGCTTAAGTCTGGAACTCACCAAGAGTCAGTGACTGCCTGTCAGGCCGGTGTGTGTGTGGCGCAGTCGAACACGGTCAGTCCCTGTTGGCGCCATTTTGGCAGATGTAGCAGGTGGAATTGGCGTCAAAGCTAGCTGGTAAAACAGTTTGGGCTCTATGTCAGCTGTCACCTGTAATCATGCTGGTGTGTTCCAGAGCAAATTTTTACAATTTTCAATTTTCGGTATGGTTACGGTAAAAGCTGTAGATCGGGGAATATGGTTACAGTAAAAGTTGTCAGCCGGGGGGTTTGGGCTATAGTAAAAGTTGTTGACCTCTTTTTGAGTCACCTTTTTAGTGGAGATCCCTGGGATTCAGCCCAGGTGAACCCTTACATTAAAGTACCTCTGGCCTCGACACAAACCTCCGTACTTCATACGCGTTTGTCTAGCCGTTTGTCTTAATTTAGTGCCGTTGGCACAGGTGAATGAAGAATACTCCATTCAGGCCCTTTTTTTTACCCAGAATTCCTCTTGAAGGATAACCCACTTTGATCCAGGCCTAAATGCTCGGTGCGTGTTCTTCCCGGTCTGGAGGGTGAGATCGCTCCTTCGCTTCCCTGCTCGTGCATTTCGATAGAGGCGGGAATTAAATGAGGAAGATTGATGATTAGATTGCGTTGTTATATCGTGTCATTGTGCCATTCCAGGGAGAGGAAAAATGCAGTTTAAAACACTTTTAATAGGATTTATGCACTCGACCTGTCCCAGGGGAGCGGACGGGGGAGTGGGCTATGGCAGCATATTGTCTCCTCTGGCTGAAAAGGGTCATTTTCTACAGCGCCAGAAACTTGGGGGGGTCCCTTAAAGGGTTTTTATGAAATTGATGTCATCCATACTGTAAGTCAGAATGTGGGACTGCAGTATGGCCCTTAGCGGGATCATCCATAAAGCAGATACTAATAAAAGGAAGGCTCCTTGTAGCTTTTCATCTGTCCGCAAAAAAGCTACGGAGCGGGGGAAAAAAAAAACTGAATAAATGATAGAGGAAGAGAGAAATTAAACTGGGGGCGTCCTGGGGCAGCTCGGGGGCTCGGCAGGTAGCTCTGCAGTCTCACAGCTGCGGGGGGGGGGGGGGTGGTTCCGATGCCTGCATGGGTCGAGTTTGCGTGTTCTTCCTGTATCTGCGTGGGTTTCCACTGGGGGCTCAGGCATCCTCCTGCCATCCAGAAGCACACGGCTGCACAATTCGGCCACTCTGAGCTGCTCTTAGCTTGCGACCATGTGTGCGACACAGGCTTCGCGGTGCCATCCCGGGCCAAGGCGCCCTCCTCCCCACCCGCCTCGTGCCCCGTGCTTCTCGGGACTGACTCCAGGCCCGCGGCAGCCGTGTAACTGACAAGCGATTATGGTAGATGGATGGATGCGGGGCGTCCAATGTGGCAGGTGCATCGCTGTCAGACTGCAGATCAGTCACTGCAGGTCACAGCTGATATCCAACTCGAATCAGACTTTGTATTGGATGCATCATTAATTCCTTATGCTTCAGGGATCAAAAGCCAGTCAAACAGTTTGATTCTGAGTAACAACAGATGAGTGATTGTATAACTGAATGAAAAGGATTCTTTTTTACATCCAGAGCAAGTACCACAAACTGCATAAATTAGTAAATTAACAAAAAAAGGTAAACGGTCATCATTCTTGAGACTAGAACATACCCATCCGTTCATCCATCCTTCCAAAGACCATAACCTCTTACCTGATGCAGGGTCACTGGGAACCAGATGCCTATTCCAGAGGCACAGAATGGGAGGCATCGGACGCCCCGTATGGGCTGACCTGGATTACCCTGAAAAACCCATTTAAAAACGGCGGGGTGCCAGTCCGAGTTCAGCCGGCTCGCTGTCACAAAGCCACCATCATCTTAAAGCAACGGCGGACTGCAGACAGAGGGGCCACAAGCAACAATGAAGTCAGCCCCACTCCCAGGATGTGTTTGGCTATTTTATATTTTTTTTTTGTCCTGCGATTTATGGCCGTCCAAACCAATTCAGACAGCTACAGCTCAGACGGCACAGGAAGCATTTGCCTCCCACACTGAGGTTTCTGTGAGGGGGGGGGCATCCGATAAACTTATATGTTTTATAAATGGAGATTTTCGGAAGCCATTTTCACTGACACTGAAATGCGTTTTCAGTCGCATCAGCAAGCAGGAGCATGAGACACGGGGATTTGGCTGGGAAAGAGGGTTTATTGGCGTTTCTTTCAGGAATCGCAGCGTCTGGGCAGGTATGGGGTCAGCGCAGCTCAAAATGTCAATGAGAAAAAATAAAGAAGCCATTTTGGAATCATCTTCTTAACGTGTGTTTAAACAGGCTAGGCCATTTCCCGGGTCTCTCATGGTACAGAGTCACGGGGGAACCTTGCATTGGTGTTCCCGTCAGTTCGGTACCTGAGGAAAGTTGTGAGCCGACGAGAGGGGCCTCTGCTTTTTCTGTCAGCCTTTATTTTGAGGACAGATGTTCTCTCCTGTGGGCTCAGCGGGCTGGAAATCCTGCCCGAGTCACGTTCCGTATTACAAGTCGGTCAGTCGCATCAATTATATGTATATATATTTTTGGTGGGTGGAGGGAAATGGGTTTATAAGAGAGAACAGCAGTGCAGGATACCAGTGCAGGATTCAGACATCTTTTTGACCTCTATGTTGTTTTTGCTCCAAGGCTGATGGTTTAGGGCCGGAGCCCAGTGTAGCTTAGCTCTTCCCTGTTCCACCACAAATGATTTAGCTTATAAGCTGTGTGGTAATTAGCACAAGGAATTGAATCAGGTGTGTTAAATGAAGGTAAACCAAAAACTGTGCAGGGCTCCGGCCCCCCAGGACTGGAGTTTGACACCCCTGGTGTAGACCGCCTGGATTTGACGATCCCTCCAAAATGACCCTGTTGTCCGTTTCGCAGACATTCAGTGTCCCACAATTCCACACTGTCTGCCATCCCTCCCACTCCCTCTCAGAACAGCCACCGGTGTTATTTTAGGGAGTAAAATCTTCTTCGGAAGAGCTGCGATGAAAAGCCGGTAATCAGTCTCAACGCGTGGGGGACAGAAGAGTGCCGGCATTCGGAAAATTTATTTAGTTTTCCTTGGGCAAAGTAAGAGCCTCGACTTCAAGAGGAGCTACGGGTGTTTAAAATATTAAGAAAGGGAACTGCCACCTTCACTCTCATGAAACAACAAAAAAACGTCTTTAAAAAATTCTGGTTTTTGAAGCTGCCTTTTACAAAAGCATCTTTCAATGTGAGTTCTTGTTTTTAATTTTCTGGGAGTCACTCTGTATGTGCTGGTGCTGACTCTCCGGCTGACTCTTCTGGTTTAATAACGAGCGTGGTATCTGTCACCGGTAACGCAGAATTCATTACTGTCGCGCTGGGGAGAGACTGTGAAGGTGCCTCAGCAGAGCCATCGCTGCCGTGCCTGAAAGGTCCCTAGCAATTCAATTCCGCATTCATCGCCGGTAAATCCTGTTAGAAATTGTTGGAACTGGACCAAGAGAAGTTTCAGTTTTTTCTAATGACGTACTGCCTGCTTCTACATGGAAATGGCCTGGTTGTAAAATATTCCCCAAAGGACAGTAGAAGAGATTATAACTATAACCTGAAAAGACCTAGAAGTATCTCCAGTGTCCATCCTAAAACATGGATGGACACTGGAACATGGAAGGACTGGGGGGTTTGGGGTGATCTGGGAGTTCTTCATGCGCAGCTGGGGAGGCACCATCCTTGAGAACCCGCCCCCAAGTTCCTGTGTCCATGTCTCTAGGGGGAGGTGGACGAGGAGTTATGGTGGATAACAATGTATGATGGAGATACCAGGAGAGACCGTGAACTGATTATTTTGTCGCTTGAACATCCTTTAGAAAGTTCTACAAGACAGTTATAATCTAATAGTCTGGGGTTTGAGGGAACGTCCTCAAGATTGTGGGTTTAAATCAGAGGCATCGTTGAGCCTATTTTAGGGGTGGTTTACCGCCCCCCCCCAAAAAATGTTTTTTTAGTCTCCCCAAATGAATGTGTATTAGCTTAGATCATGAATACCATTTTATGTTAAATATTAGTTTGCCATCTGCCCTCCCTAGTAAAGACTCAGCCCCCCAATCCATTCATCTCTAACTACGACCCTGGTTTAAGTCCTACGATAGACTGTGGCACTGCCAAGCGTCGTACCCAAGTATTTGACCACACAGATGCGTTAAAGTTATGTTGCGTTGGATATACGAGAGGTAGGCAGTAAAAATGTAATCGCCGTATCTTAGTTCCTCAGTTGCCTGATGTTCTTAAAGGCAGAGAGTTCATTTTCGGGTCATGTCAAAAGTTTAGAGATGCCCAGTGACAATGTAGTGCATGTGTGTCCCTGAGGACTGACCTGTGAGAGTTTGACTTTGCAGGAATCACACAGAACCTGTAGTCGCCTCTGTTTCAATCGTATTGGCGTAATAAACTCAACCAGCTTTAAACTGTCATTATATTTCCAGAGTCAGCTGCCAGGCGCCTGTACAGTAATCAGGCTCATTTCTGACACCATGTAGCAGAGATTGAAGGAATGGGCTTTAGAGACTTTCCTGAAAGTCATTTTTAAAGAAAGAGACACACAACATGAGCAAGGAAGAAATCTATCCCTGTGAGAGGTAAATGCTGCACAACAGCGTGTGTGTGTGTGTGTGTGTGTGTGCGTGCGTGCGTGTGTGTGCGTGCGCGTGTGCGTGTGTGTGTGTGTGCGCGTGTGCGTGTGTGTGTGTGTGTGTGCGCGCGCGCGCGCGTGCGTGTGCATGTGTGTGTGCGTGTGTGTGTGTGGCATGCCTGAGACTTGAAATATCAGCTCTGCCCATTTGCTATCCACCCCACCTCCCTCACCCCCCCCCCCCTTCTGCTGGACTAGGTCTTGTCATTGTCACATTAGAAAATGTT
>JAODLC010000052.1:5989243-6012732 GCA_026781145.1 Hippopotamyrus pictus | reverse complement strand
GGGGGGTTAAGGGCCTTGCTGAAGGACCCAACAGGCAAGTAATTATTCTGCTGAGGCTGGGGCTCAAACCAGCAACCCTCTGATCACAGGTACAAGCACAGAGGCTTAAGCCACTGAACTGCACTCTGCCCCCTAGTGTGGAGGCATAATCCCCACAACCATGTGGCAATCGTGGACTGACTGACTTCCACCTGATGTTGCCCATTATTCATTTTAAGGTGATGATACACAGGGCAATTTTCTGAGCAATGTTGCCAGGCAACTGCCAACCAGGTGAGGCGAAGGCAACTAATCTGGATCTGGATGATCGATGTCCATCACTGTATAATCAAAGTATACTGTCCATCATAATGTACAATGTTGCCCTTCAACATTGCTCAAATGGTTGCCCTGTGTATTGTCACCCTTTGGTGCCCTTGTAAACCCAGGTCAGGGAGGGATCCCTGGAGGTCCTTCATAGCGCCTGGCAGATGTGAAATGAGTCGGACATGGTTGCCATGACGTCAGCATCCGTCGTAGTTCTCTTCAGCAGGACTGTTTCCCCGAGTGACGAGAATGCCACCTTGGAAAAGACAGCTGGGCCTCAACAATGTGCAAGGAGGCACGATTATTGTCTGAATTAGCGCTAATGAGTTCGTTTTCGCCGCATCGTGCTGCAGCTGGGCACGGTGCCCTATCCCGCAGCTGGGCAACACACGCATCTTTTCCGCAGGAAGGGGATTCGCCCTTTAAGTTTTCTCACCGAAAAGCAGCCCAGGCGCTCGTGGGAAATTCAGAGTTCTTCCGCAGAAAACAAGTTTATTTCCTCTTAAGACAAAGTAAAAAAATAAAAGAGAAAGATTGAAAAGGCTAAGATCAGCTATACATTTATAAACCGCATTTATATTATATGAAAAAATGCAATCAGGGATTTGGCGCACCATCCTATAATTAATTTTTTGTTTTTGCTCTATTATACCCGAGATCTCAGTTCCCTCGCTAGCAGAATGAGGCACATTCCCTGCCGTGGAACCCAAATACACAGAATAAATCTATGCGCACAGAAATGACACGTAAATCGGGTACCGTCCTTAACCTCCAGAGAATATTTTTAAAAAGGCAGAGTTATATTCAGGAGCCAGTGACCCATTTCGGCGATTTCAGTGGGCCATTTTCGGAAACCAAGGTGCGAACGTGGCAAAACCATGAATGAACACCCAGTATTTTACTCACTGATCCTGTAATGGAGGTGAAACAATGTGGCGTGAGAAAATGGTGACCGGACAAACATGGCGACATGTCAGACTTATCTCTGTCCGCTGTGTGTTTTCAGCGGCTTTTCTCCTACATTATGTGTCAGTCGCAAACATACCCCCCTCTTCATATCCTCTGCCTACCGCCAGTCATTCAATTCAGTTCAATTAATTTTTATATAGCGCCTTCCACGACAGAGTTGCCCCAAAGCGCCTAACACGGGTGTGTTGTGGTACATTACAACATCATTAAGGCAGAATATTACAAAATGAGGGAAAGGTAAGGAGAAAGACAGAAAGAGAGAGAGAGAGAGAGAGAGAGAGAGAGAGAGAGAGAAAATATGGCACATGACAAAGGACATGGTAAAAGATAGAGCTGGAACATGTGTGCAAAAAATACATGTGTGTGCAAACTTAGAGCTCAGCCATGCTGAGAAACAGACTGTTTAGATGGACTCACATCATCACTACGATAACCATACTCAGGAAACCTGAAGACCAACAAGAGGACAGACCAGTCCAAAGGCTTGTCGTCCTTAAGGTCATTGGGAGGTCATCATTTTAGGTCCAAAATGCAACCATTCCAAACATAACCATTAGTGAAAATCAGGGTATACAAATAGTATTTGCCATACAAATGGTACATAAAAATTTGAGTTTATTTGTAGTGTACCTTGTAACATTTACTATTAAATCAGAACTCTGCATAATACCTTTAGTATTTCACTGTATTTTTTTTGGTGCTACCAGCCTTGGAGTGACTGGGCAGGTGTACTCCGTGTTTGGATTGGCTGAGCAAGTGTTCTTTATGTCATGGTTGGCTAGGCAGGTATTCCCTGTATCTGGATTGGTGGGGAATGAGTTCTATTTCCGGTTACAGCCAGTCACATCAGGATTGAGCTACATCAGGAAGGCTTCCCACGGTCTTTCATCCTATGACAACCATATTTCATCATATTCAGTTCTAGTCCAGTGCAGTGTGACTGCCTACTTAATCTCCTTAAAGTTTCCTCCTAAATGTCTTGCTGATAATTAGGTTGGAATTACCTGACCGGTGTGAACTGCTGTTTACTCTTATCACCTGCAATAACTGTGGTAGCAAAGAGTGCAAGAGGGAAAGGAATGGAGGCAGATTGAGAGTGTAGTGGTATCTGTGTGACTGTGTGTGTGTGTATGTGTGTGTGTATGAGAAAAGGTGTCTGCTGGCACCTGTGTGTACATGTCTGTGTACCCGTGTACCCACCTGTCTAAATAGCACACACACAATGGCAGTGGCCTAGTGTGAGAAATACAGAATGAGTCCACTGGGAGTGGACAGGGAAGGACTGGGAAAGGACAGGAAAAAACTGGGAGAGGACAGGGAGAAACTGGGAGAGGGTAGGGAGAGACAGGGAGGGACAGACTGGGAGAGCACAGGGAGGGACTGGGAGAGGACAGACTGGGAGAGGCCTGGGAGGGACTGGGAGAGGACAGGGAGGGAGTGACTGGGGGAGGACAGGGAGGGACAGACTGGAAGAGGACAGGGAAAGACTGGGAGGTACAGACTGGGAGAGTAAAAATAGAGACTGGGAAAGGACAGGGAGAGACAGTAAGAGACTGAGATAGGACGGGGAGGAAGAGAGTGGGAGAGGACAGAGAGACAGGGAGGGAGAGAGAAGAGGAGGATAGAGAGACAGGGAGGGAGAGACTGAGAAAGACATAGATGGGTAAACAGGAGGGAGAGGACAGGGAGAGAGTGAGAGAGGACAGAGAGACAGGGAGGGTGAGACAAGAGGAGGATAGAGAGACAAGGAGGGAGAGACAAGAGGAGGATAGAGAGACAGGGAGAGAGAGACAAGAGGAGGATAGAGAGACAGGGAAGGAGAGACAAGAGGAGGATAGAGAGACAGGGGGAGAGAGACAAGAGGAGGATAGAGAGACAGGGAAGGAGAGACAAGAGGAGGATAGAGAGACAGGGAAGGAGAGACAAGAGGAGGATAGAGAGACAGGGAGGGAGAGACTGGGAAAGACAGATGGGGAAACAGGAGGGAGAGGACAGGGAAAGAATGAGAGAAGACAGAGAGACAGGGAGGGAGAGACAAGAGGAGGATAGAGAGACAGGGAGGGAGAGACTGGGAAAGACATAGATGGGGAAACAGGAGGGAGAGACTGGGAGAGAGTGGGAAATGGCAAGAGAAAACAGGCATAGGACAGGGAGAGACAAAGAGAGAGCAAGATAGGACAGGGAGGGAGAGACTATAAATGGACAGAGAGATGCAGGCGTGAGGGAAAAGAGCTGGTCCTCCAGAGCATCGCCCTTGTCTCATACCCCCAGTTGCACTGAGAGCACTGCACTTGCTGGTGCCGTGCCGTGCCGAGCCTCTGAGGCTCTGCCCCTGCTCCCTCCACCACTTAGCTCTGCAGCGAGGCAAAATGGGGGGGCTGCAGGGGGAGCTTGGGAGCGAGGCAGCGATCTGGACCAGTGGCTGCGCGCCGCACGTCTGAGAGCACACTCGCTCCGCTGCTGCCACCGCCGTCCGTGTGGGGGTTTCGGTGGGCGCTCGGGCTCTGAGGGGGGGTCCCGCCAGCACTGAGCTGTGGTGTCGCTCCACGTGTGGATGCAGCATTCCCACGGAGGGGTGCAGTGAGGCACGGCGAGGCAGGATTACAGACGGAGCACGGCATGGAGAAGCGTAAAGGTAAGCAGGGCTCCGAGCGGTGCAGGGCGGGAGGGCTGAACTCGCGGAGGGGCTCTCTGGGGGTTCGTCTCTTTTATTATTTATCACTAGCAGATGAAATAGGTCTCTTATGTACGGTCCAGTCTCACCTTCCGGGAGACGCCTTCTGTGGTGCCGGCTCCACTCTTTTTGGCTGGTTTTCTGCGGGTTTCCTGTGGCTTTGCTACTTTGCGTGACCGGTAGCTGCCAGCGAGTTTCCCGGTCGCCGACCCCGGCGAGGCTCCGGGATGCGCCGGTGCGTGAGGGGATGAAGGAGCAGTGGAAGATGGCTTTGGCAGATCGTACGGGAGCCCGAACCTGGGAGTAGGGCAGCCCGCGATCAGGAGCTGTGCCATTAAAATGCTATATGTATACTTGTCTATATCTATACGTTTAACAAAAATGTATATTTAATTATGTGCAATGCATATGTTTTTACAGATACAAGGAAGCAGGATACAAGGATGCTTTAAAATGAATTATAGAAAAGCATGTAAAGTAGTATTTTGATAACATACCGGTATCTTTAGTGAAGGATGATTGTAAGGTTTATTGGGTTTTGTGCGCAGGGTATGATTTTTAATGTGCTGTTTTTTTATGTTATTAAAATTGATTACTTAGTGCTGGGGAGTGTGAGCATGCTGTTAGGAGACCCTCGGGAAGGGGGGGGGGGCACTGCTCTGCACGTGAGGCTCCGGCCAAGCGCCGTGATCCGTGCTGCCTCCACAGCACGTGTGTGCGTCAGGCTGACGGCCGCGATAATCAGGAGAGAATCTGCAGCCAGGTCAGAGCCAGCTGACGGCTTTACGTAACCTGCATACCTCGGCTCAAATTACCCGCACGCCTCCACTCAAATAACCCGCACAACTTGGTTCATATTACCCGCACACCTCGGCTCAAATTACCTGCACACCTCCACTCAAATAACCCGCACAACTTGGTTCATATTACCCGCACACCTTTATTCAAATAACCCACACACCTCCACTCAAATAGCCAGCAAACCTCCACTCTAATAACTCGCATATCCGCTGAAATAACCTGCACACCTCAGCTCAAATTACTCGCACACCTCCATTCAAATAACCCGCACACCTTGGTTCATATTACCCGCACACCTTTACTCAAATAACCTGCACGCCTCCACTCAAATAACCAGTAAACCTTCACTCTAATAACCTGCATATCCGCTGAAATAACTCGCACACCTCGGCTCAAATTATCCGCACCCCTTCACTCAAATAACCCACACACCTCCGCTCAAATAACCCGCACACCTCCACTCAACCTCTGCTCAAATACCTAACAATTTCAATCCAGCCAAGAGAAATACTAAGTGAAGGTTTTTTTTCATTGAGAGCAGGAGAGACAGTGCAAGGACGGAGAGGGACAGACAACAGTAGCTTTAATTACATTTCTTCCATTTAAGATCTTTCTGTAGATAATGATTTTCACTTTCTATGAGTATCTGTTGTTCTTTACTTTTGTTAAACTTTTGTAAATGTTTACTGCTATTTTTAATATTTTAAAAGACGGTGAAAGCGGACTGTGTTTATTTAGGTATACCTGTGTGTGTGCAGATGTGTGTGTGTGTGTGTGCGTGTGTGTGTGTCTGTGTGTGTGAACATCGCACGCACAGGCGCTCAGCATCCGGAGCGTGGCAGCGCAGGACGGTGTCGTGGCCCACAGTCCCCACAGGGGTGACAGGATGCCAAGCTGAGTTCTGCTAGCCATGTGGAGCTCGCCCCCCCACCCCCCCGGGCACATGGACCACACGGCACGGGCCGCGCTCGTCACGGGGCTCCGTGGGCCCCGGCTTCCCATCAGAGGGCCCTAATTAGCCGGGATGGCCGTCTGTGGGGCTGGCGGACAGTGGCACAGGTGCCCCGTCAGCCTGTCACCGTACGAGTGGCATCCGCGTCCCCCCAGTGTGAGGTTTAACACCGGGAACAGGCTAACAACGGGTTGCTTCTTTAACATCGACTGCCAGATTTGACTTTCGCCGGCAAGTTTGTCGTGTGTGTGTGGGTGCTGTGCCCCCCCCCCCCGGTCCATGACAAGGAGTGAGATAAAGGTTATTCTGTGACTTTACAGATAATTAGATTAAGCGGCGAAGGTGACACAAATGAGTAACGGTGAGGGTTGTCCTCAGAGGCCGGTGAGTCATCAGTGGTGAGGTCTGCTTCCAAGCCCCTTAGCGCCGTGGGGTGTCTCCGCCCAAACTACACCCCCTCAGAGGGGTGCAGCAGATTCCACCCCACCTCACTGACCATTCGCATTGTTGTTCTTAACCGTGCACGTCAGATGGAGAGCTTGCCTTCACTCCCCTGCCACCACCAGCCTTTTGTGTGCAATTTAATACTTGGTGGGCTGGGGGGGGGGGATTGCCCCCCCCCCTCACCCAACAGACACATTTATGCTTTTGCTTCTATTTGCCTAGTGATGCAGGTAAAAGCTTGCTGAAGAGGGAGAGAGTGAGGTGTTTGAGTCCATGGTGACATAAATAACCCAGCAGAGGATAAGGGGGAGGTACAGGGTGTGCCTCACAATATACAGGGAGGGGAGGGTCGGGTCCTGCAGGTTCTGGTGAGACAAATCTAAGAAAAAATGTTTGTGCCCCGATAAGGCTCATTCTGTCCGGGGATGTACCGCTCTCATGCGTTTGGGGAAGGAATTTAATTTCTCTGCGCTTTGATCTTCCGAGAGGGCGAGAACTTCTAAAGACTCCAGACAGGGAATTGTGGGAGCAGGGGGAGGGGGGACAGGAGGGAAAAGAGGGTGGAGAAAAGTAGGGCAATAGGTTTTTTTTCAGCGATAGAAGATAAGAATAGAGTTCTTGCACAAAACAGCCGACTTCAAAGGCGGATATTGAAATGTAATTAGCGGAGTGTAATTACTCATCCGTCAGCAGTCAACAGCTGAGTGTCGGGACGCGGCGGCTGCCGCTGTACGGCGGCGTCTTTCCGGGGACGCCGTCGTCAGCGCTTCTCAGCCCGCCTCGCCGCCATTCGCCGGCACTCCGAAGATGATAGCCGGATAATTAGGGAGGTGAGCAAAAGTTGCTGTAAATACTGGCGGGGCCGGCCTTGCCGTGAAAGCTCGGCACGCTTGACCTCGGTGTTCACTTTTGATCATTACGCCAACCTCGATCGGCCCCTTCCCGCCTGCACGTCGCAGCGTAGAACAACACTGACTCAGTGTTAAATTTTCGTTTGATGTCTCGAGTGAAAGAATGAGATTCGGGTTCTGTTTTTTGGTGCCTCCCGTCCTCCCGTGGTACCGAAAAATGTCATCCGCATGCGACTGAAAGGGAAAGCTGCCGAGTTATTTATAACACTTCATTTATAAAAAAAAAAAAAAAAAAACAGCACACAAACATTGTGTGGAAGGCAGCATCTTTGTCCCTGAGCGCCACGACATCGTCGAGGGCATCGTACTGCATGACTGCTGGGACTCTCTGTTTGTTTTATTGATGTTCCCGCTTTTTTTAATGACTTTTAACGGATTCGGTTTGATCAGCGCGCCTTTGAAAGCCTCCTGTATTCTCTTTCATTCCGGCTTCATTTTGGCGGGAAGCGGCTGCCACCGTGCATCTGTTTCTTGCGGCTCATGTTATTTTATTCATTTATTTTTTTAGTCAGCATGGAGGAGACCATCACAAGGGCATTGCCCCAGGACACCTTTCCCCCAAACATGTGACTTGATAACCCATCACAGTGCAAAGCTTGACAGCATCTTTGTGATCACGTGCAATCCGATTTGGGGTGTGTACACCGGCACGTGAACGAAATTCCCCCCCTTCACAGAAGTAGGCCGACAACATAAATAACGTGCATTGCAGAGTTACCAGCGATCAGGCTAAAGAGTTCGCTGGGAATGCAAGAAGGAAATATAATTTGCAATTATATATATATAATTATTAATCGGAGATGAAAGCGGGCGGGCGGACAGACTCACGGTGGCGGGCTCCCCGCCACTCCCCACTGCACACCCAGCCGCCCCCCCCGCCCGCCGCTGACACACTTTCAGCCACATCTGAATGAAATCGCGCCGGCAACATCGAGCGAGAAGGCAGCGGCGGCCAGGGGTGTTCATGCTGCGGGGTCTCTCAGGCCGGAACGAGGGGGCAGATTACGGACGATAAGCCGGTGGTGATCGTGAACAATAAACGGCAGGATTTGTGGGATTAAAGTATTAACATCAAATAAAATTAAAATAATATGGAGCCAGGGAAGATGGGATCGAATGATGATCTTGGTTATGATAAACCGTCTTTGCCACGGTCAGGCTCAGCTCTGTCTACGCACCATCCTTTGCTGCTGCACCACCTTTTATAGTGCTGCCCCTTATTTTCTCGACGGGCAGCTCAGAGGGGATCCTCAGGCGGTCGATGCAGCGACTGACGTGGCTGGTTTTACAGAGAGTGGCTCTGAATGGCTGGCTGTGTCCCCCCCCCACCCCCCCCCATAGTCGGGGTCTAGTAAATACCGTTATGCGAGTAGCTGTGGGGTCTTTGATGACACCTGCAGTTTTGAGTAGGGAGAATGAGAATGGGCATGGAGAAATGCAGGAGCAACTATGCCATCGAATGCAGGGTGCAGCTACAGGTCGATGGTGGGGGGGGGTCGTGAATTCCATGGCGGATGGAGGCCACTCGTCACCCGGGGCTGTTGTTCCCGCTGCCGCTATTCCGCGTTTCCTCCAGGGGTCAGACAGACCCCGCGTCGCCGCCGCGGCACTTGCTACCATGGACCTCGTTAGTCAGGTCTGTTCAGCTTCAAGTTTTTTGGTGCAAGAAGGGGGAAAAAAAACAGCACTAATGAAAAACAAGGGAAATTAAATGTCAGACGAGCCTGCAGTGCCAAGCCCATAGGAGGAATTTAGGGGAAACTGCATTGCCTGGTATAATTAAATTTCGATAGTTAAAGCACAATTACTTTTTTTGTAATTAACGTGAGCCTGAAAACGCTCCGTTCCCTTGCAATCAGCTCCTCGGCGTAAAACCTCTAAGCTGCCCTGTCCCCCACGCCATCGCCGCCAAACCGTGAAGGTTATCTCCAAAGCCTTCCGCTCTGCCTGGACCTGGAGAGAGGCCGTCGGTGCCCCGGAACAACCCCCCCCCTTCCCTAAACCGCCCCCCCCATCGTCATTATTTAGCAGCCCAGCACTGGTGTTGTCCTAAAATTGCAAATCGCGATTCTTGGCTTCAAAAGCAAAATTCCTGCACAGAGTTTTAACGTTTAAACTTGTGAACTTCCTTTCTCCCGTGTCCAGCCTCCAGACACCCCTCAACTCTGCTTTGTGTTATATACATTCTACAAGTTATAAGCTTTAATATCTGTGGAGAGATTATTATTGTTTGTTTGTTTGTTTGTTTAGCTGAGATGAGGATGAGACTGGAGTAAAAATAGTAATAAACTTTGGAAGCTTTGCGTTGACGGTTACAGCTACGTCCCCCTCAGTCAGCTGCCCCCCCGCCCCCCGGTCCCTCTCGCCACCACTCCCCCCCCCCATTCTTCCTTAGTGCTGCTCCAGCTAATTTTCCCCTTCATACCTTATTCTGCGTATCTCTCGTCCTGTCAGTCCGACAGCGGCGGTGAGTGTCCTCTCGCCTTGATCTGCCCCCCCCCCCAGCCACGCAGCTTGAAAAAGTCGCCTTTTTTTTATAGAGGAGAAACGCAGAGTGGCCGAGGCAGACAGGGGGCTGAGATTGTGTGTCTGTGTGTGTGTGTGTGTGTGTGTCTCTTTACTGCGTACCTTTCTGGCCCCCGTCCTCCGGTTTGTAACTTCCTCCTTCTGTCTGTCCGTTCCCCAGGTGGCCCCCTCCCTCCCACTCCTGCCTCCAGCCTGCTCCCACCTGCCCCTCCTCCACCTTCCGGCCCCCTCCAACCCGCCCCCCCAGCCGTCAGAGAGTGCCAGGTGCCCCTGCTCGACAGCAGCTCCCCCCGCCCCATTCTGGAGTCTCACGCTGACGATGAGTTTTCCCCCAACTCCTATCTGTTACAGGCCTGCGGTCCTCTTCCTCAGCCCCCCTCCACGGGTAAGACCCGCTCGCCCCGCTCACACGAGTGCTCCATCCTGTCAGGACACATCGTGCCATAGAGGAGGCGATGTTTAATATAAAGGTTAAAAGCTGTCCCCTCCGCTCTGCAGGTGTACTGAGCGCGTGCGGCAGAAAGGCAAACGTCGCCATAGCTACACTGTGTTTACTGTGTGTATTTTTTATTTTTTTTCTTAGAAGGCATTCCGTATTGTGGTCCCCCGGTATTCGATTGACTCTGGTTGTAAATGGACAGGGGACAGCAGTGCCGGAATGCGGAACCCGAGGTTCTATGATCGCGTCGAGTGGGAAATTTTCTGAGGAAGGACCGTACGCGCGTTTAACTGGTTCCCCTACCTCCTCCACAGTACTTTGCTGATCCCAGTTCCTTTCAGGTAGAATTTGCTTCATTACAATACGGTGGCTTTCATTGAAATCAGAGCTGGGCTCTTTTTTCAAAATCAGTGTTTTTTTAAGTCAGTCTGGTTAATAGGAAATTTGCTTTTTTATAAAATAAATTTTCAAATATATTATGAAGTTTTCCCCTCTTGAAATGTTGTTGAAATGCAATTTTTTTCAAATTATTTAAAATAACTGATCATGCAGCTTTTTAATGGTATTTAGATCATTTAAATATTTAAAGGTCACTTTATTTACTGATCTGCAGATGATAATATTTGTAATTTTATCATTCCTTTTTCGTACTGCTTATTCTGATATTTATCTAAACGAAGCAAACTAAACGGCAAGGGGAAAATGATCCTGCTGATCCCAAAACATTCATTTTTGTTTCAGTCAAAAATAAAAACTCAGTTTATTTCATATAAAGCGGTGGCTATTTAATGTCAAAGCCATTTTAAAATCTGTGTTTCTCTGAAGTCTGTTTATCACCATGGCATCAAACAGACGAATTCAGCTGTCTGGGAACCAGACTGAGGCAAAAAAAAAGTAACAATGTAATATGATTTGCCTAGAAAAACAAGACAGGATTCTTTTTTTATTCCCTTTGAGTTCCATTGACGCCAACAGCACAAGAGAAATTGTTGACCAGCTGATGCAAACAAATAAGATGAATTGTTGGATGAAAGAGCATATTTTCCATCAAAAACTGTGAAGTGACCCCACCCCCTTCCATCAGTGGTGTCCCCCCCTTGGTTATCGTGGTCCGTTGGCATTACGTTCCCGGCGGGCTGGATCCTTCAAGCGTCCTGTCTTAAGAATTACTCCGCCTTGAGTGACTCTGTCCTTTGGTGCAGCTGCTTAATATGTGGACTCTAAGTAGGGGATGAATGCACTGCTGACAGCCACAGGCCAAGGAGATTAGACAGATATTTCCCAGACTTTATTACTCGAAATTTCCTACCCGTGATCGGTGGCTGAGTTTCATTGTCCCGAAAGCGCCGACCTCAAAGCTTTTAATTACGGCGGCCAATTGCAGTAGTCTGTGGACTGTACCATCCAGCCTGACAACTGAGCGGTTCGTTGATGAGTTTCCACCGCGTTGGAAGCAAATTGCTAAACACAGGTTATATATAGTGAAGGAAAATGTGTTTAAAATAATCGCATAATACAATTTCTGCCTGAGTGTATCTGTTGTTGACGCCATTGCGGTCTCCTTTAATCTGTTATAAATCGTTACTGAGCCTGATCGGGGCTCCAAGCTGGAGAGAGACGTGATTGTAACCCTTTTAAAATAACTCCACATAATGGTTATAATTAGTTTACTGTTTGGTAGTGCAACATCAATCATACCCAGAGTAAGCGTACAATAAACGAGAGCATCTCTGGCTTCAGGACTGACCCTGTAATTGCTTTGAAAAAAGGTCACCAAACAGCATTAAAATTAAGGAGAAAATCACAAGTGTGGCCAGTGCCTGTTATTAATGTTGCATGTGCTATTTTGAAGTCTCTACTATTGTTTAGCTTTATGTTTGCACCTAACGTGTCATAGAAATAATACCTAAAACAATGGATACATTTTTCTGTAGTTTTATATACTCCCTGTAAGTAATATTTTATTATTAACTCCATTCTTATTTTTCGTACTATTATAAATTCATTCAAACAATGAGCTTAGTCTTATTAAATTCAGTAATTTTTCCCCCAGTTTTTTTACTTATAAATTAACTATCTAAATAATGAATTCATATGTATTGTTTAACTCCCTTAAATTCGTCGTACACAGTCCTAATTGTGCATTGTTAGGGTTGGAGCTCGCTACCATTGTTCAAGCCAGAGCTCCTGTTCACCTGGGCTCCGCTCCTGTAAGGTGATAAAGAACATGGCTGAACATGACAGGAAAACAAACGGCACGACTCTCTGCTGAGGGCAGCCTGGCACAAAGTTGCCGTTTTGAAGAATATTTTTTTATTATTATTATTTTTATTTATTTTTTTTTACTTTGCATGCAAGGGACTTATTTCTACTAGGTTTTTCTTGCCAGTAGTGAAACCGCTCATCTAAAGCATAATTCAATAAACCAGTTATATATTCCAAAATCAATAAAAAAAAATCAGTAATTATTATAATAGTAATATGTATAATTTTATTATTATTATCATTATTATCATTATTATCATTATTATTATTATTATTATTAATAATAATAATAATAATAATAATAATAATAATAATAATAATAATAAAATAATCTTGATGTTCTGGTTTTTGGTTATCTGAAATAAAATACATATAAGCAAAAGATAAAATAATTTTAAAAATGTGTAAAGTGCGCTGCTATTAATGAATAGTGTTTTGTTATATCTGAAATTTTAAAATTATCTCAGCAGTACAAAAAAATAAATATTTGTACTAAAATAAGGAAAAGCAAATGTTTCATTATTAACATAAGTATTTTCTATTTCTAAATAGATTTCAGAATTATCCTGACTGTGTCTATTGGCATATATTTTACTGAAATTATTCTGGATAACAATGCAAAATAAATCTGCTTGCATTTATTACATTTACTGGTAATGTTAAATATTTGCACATTTATTTGAGCCTAATTACTGGTATGACAAACAAAATGATTTAACTGTAGAAAACAAACCAATGAATTCTAAAAAGTACTCGTAGGCACAACCACCTAAAATTTAGATAACATTTTTAAAAGCCTTTGGTTAAATAAAGAACTAATTAATTAATTACTAAGTAATTCATGTCTTTTCTACTAATGGATACATCCCAACAGATGGAATTTTCCAATCAACTTATTAATTATTTTTTTTTATCTGATACCATTGAACCTCTGTAAAAATCTGCAAAAAAAAATAAATATCTGGATAAAGTGCAAAATTACATGCGTTATTTCAGTAGATATTTGGATTCACTGTGTTCTTTACACAAAAAATGGTGAGGGTCGTGGCAGTAATTAATGCAGTATTGAGAGAATGCAACTCTGCTCATAAATTATGCAGCCAGCTAGCTAAAAGTAACCGTGTGCATGCAAGACAAGCAATTCACTCTTACCAGCTACTATAGGTAACATCAACGTGAGAGTGCAGATCTCTACACTCTGTTCAAACAGCTGCCTGACGTAATCTACTAATATTAAAATGACTTCTTGAAAAGAAGTGTTTTGAGTTTTCTAGATTTTTTATAGTTCCTCTTTGTTCTTCAGGTTGAATAAGTGAATATTTCAAAATATATAGATTTTTTTAAATTATTTATCTTACAGTAACAACACTGCTGAATTGCAGCCAGTTGAGCTTAAATGTGCATAAATGTAACTGTGAGTGCAAATGTGTTCGTGAGAAACAAGTTTTAAAATAGTTTATTATATAAACATATATATTTTTTATATACTTTGTCTTTATATAACTTTTAGTTTTTCATTCTCATTACACATCAAACAAACCTGCAATTTTGCACTGAGACTTAGTTTATTTATATATTGCTTGAATAGATATTATTTATTCATTTATTTGTATTTTTTAATATTCACATTGAGGGGAAACAACTCACCACATGACATACTCATGCTGTTTTTAATTACTATTCATTTTAAATAAGTGCGATTACCATAAAAGGCTGTTCTGCCGGAGTAGAGAGGAAGCACGCTGCCATTACGCCTTTGTGAATCTGCGTCCCTGGGCAGAAAATAAATTCCGGAAGCATTTGCTGGCCAGTACGATGAGACTGTGGTGCATTAGCGGCGCATTTGCACCCAGTCGGCTGCACCGCAGTTTTGCCGCGACGGCCACGATCACGACGTAGAACGAGATGGCCTAGTTAGGTGCACAAGCCACGCAAAAAAGTTTGCGCGATGCTTTTGGCGTCGTCCTCCATGACCAGACACTTTGTCTCGAAATGAAATAGTTTTCATTCGGTTGATGCCACTGACAGAATGCCATTGCCTATTATATTTATAATGTAACATCACCATTTTCAGGGACGCGTTTTCGTAGGCTCTCCAGTGAATGCCGAAGGGGAAGCTAGTCGACCACGTGTTTTACTCTCATTTACTACCTCAGCCTGCCTGCCTACTATGACACTCGTAACGGGCGAGTATGATCAGCATCCACGCGTCTCTCGCAGGTACCTGGGCTAATCGCGGAAGCTTCAGCCATGTCGTTTCTCAGGTAGCTGAAGCTACCTTTCGTGCAGAGTGTAATCTGTGCCAGGCACCGTGGAATCCACTCCACCAGAAAGAGGTCACCCGCGTTTATTAACGGAAGATTAAATTTATATTGTTAATTGTTTCTCTGTTAATAATAATGTAAGTAATGTAGTGTCATGGTAGCGCTATGTATATTTTTATAATGAAAATGAACCAATAGGCTTTTATATAACGTATCAGCGTCTCACTTCTTCCGATATTTCTGTGTGCTGGGTTCCTCCAGTCATGCTATCTTGAATAAATCTCCAATGGATGGGGGGGGGGGAATTAAAGGGGAAGTATCTGAGTGGAACACTGAGGTATTCTTGCACTGGCCTTTAATAAAGAGAGTTATGGATTCCTGCCGTCCAGTATGGATTGACGGGCAGCCCCTCCCCCCCATGCTCAGGCTGACTGGCAGATTTATCGATAAATGATTTATTCAGGTCGAGAGCTCAGCAACAAATCAGGCGTCTTCTTTTCGCCTCTTCTCCCGCGCTTCACTTTCAGGCTAATGCGTGTCGCTTCTCTCTCACTTCGGCCCTCGTGCCTTCGCCCATCCAGAGGCGGGTTCCTCGGTAAGGGAACCTGCGCTTGAGCACTCAGCCACAAGCCACTTTGCCGGTGTTTAATACACAGAACCGGCCCCGTTTCCATCACCTTCACCACCTTAACGCTGGAGGTTGGGAACAGCCTCGGCCATCGTGTCTAGCGCATTAAATTATAATTAGCCCTGTCCACGGTGTGCGGGAGAGCTCTGCAACACAGCGGCAACTTAACGCTCCTGCTTTTAGTTCTGCTTCTGTAGTTCTTTTCTGGGAGAGGGTGGTAGCTAAATGAAACTACTCAGCTCTAAAGCCCGGTAATCAGTCAAGGTTCTGAGTCTTAATGTGTCCTGAAAAGAATACATAAGGAAAAAAAAAAATGAACAGAGCCACACGGGCCTGCATCCCTCTCTGAAGATGTGTTTATAGACGATTTAGGGGAAACACTGAAAGCGTAATGTAACTCCATCGGTTCATCAATAATTCATTACAGTCTTGGCTTACCGGGCGATCGTACGTGGAGTGGACATTGTATAAATAATGCAGGGGAGCTTGTCACAATACTTTGACTGACGTTTTGTGGCCTAGTTCCCGACTCTCGGAAAAAATACCGGCACGGGCTGGATCCGAAGACCCTCGTCCGAGGCGGATTTACGGACACCGCTGCTGTCGGCCGCGTGCTTTTCTGTTAATGTAAAAGTTTGCGCTGCCTAAATGAATGTTTTCTGAACATGCCGTCCGCCACTAATAAACAGCATGCGATTCGCCTCACTGATATCTAATGGAAATTCTCCAGGTGAACGTGCTGTCGTTGCGTGTTGTGCTCTGTATCTGCAGTGTGAATGAGCATGCATGCTACCTCCGTGTAAGTTACACAGCTGCAAGGGCACCTTGACATTAAGCCAATGTGGAGAATAGGAAAAGATGAAAGGTGTCCTCTTAAATCATGAGTCAGTCAATAATCACTGTCAAACGCAACAAAACGTGATGGCGAACATATTTGCTGTGCCTTTGCAAGGCCGTTGCACTTGTTTTCTCAGGTTTTGCTCTGCTAGCTGATCCCGTTTATGGCGACTTTCACATTGGCATTTTACTTTATTTCGGAGGACCGAGTAAACTCTGTGGTGTCGTAAATCGGTTACGCGTCACTTGCAGCCTTCCTGTGGTGTGGCATTTTCCTTTCCAAATAAACAAATAAAATAGCACTTTACAGGTATGTACTTACACATTAAAAATAAATGTACCAAAAACGCATCTTTTAAGCATCTGCCTTCAAATAGCAGAGGTAAACTAACGGATGGGCAGTATTCCGTGATTAAAGTGTTTAAATTCCTGTTTATAGCACATGGGTCCAGAAACATTACAGAGATTTCGTCACCTTTTGCTTGTTTTCTTTCCCATCATTTAAAATGATATCAGCATGTAAAAACAGTTACTAACCATCCCATCAAGCAACGTTACTCTGTAACAAGGAAACAATGTAAAAATAGAAAACAAAGCATATCTGCTTTACTCTGCTGTAGTGATTAATATCGCTGTTTTATACTCCTTATCTATACTCATTTAAATTGCTACACGCTTTTTATTGAGCATAAAATCACTGATGCCTTTTGAATGATTTAGTCCAATATTTATGTAATTAAGGGCAATATCGATTTTTGTACGTGTCTACAGACCCATCTGACATCCCGCTATGTCCTTTCGCAAACTAAATTATTACCACTAACTGTCCTTTGACTTCTATATATTTTCCTCTCTGTCGAATTATAAACTTTGATTTGTAGCATTGCTTGAAAACTTAAAGCATTTTATAATTTAAATACTTTATTTATTTTTTTTACAAAAAAAAAATCACATTTTTAAGTGTGTAACCATTTTGAAGGCTTTTATAGGTTTATTAATATTTTAAGAACATAAGAACATAAGACTGTAGTTAAATAAGAATAAGAAGAAGAATAATAGTAGTGTTTTTGTCATTCAGAGTCATTGATAGCCGTAATCTTGATTTGTTTGCTTGTTACTAATGGCATTTCTGCGTTTTCTGAATGGAGCCCAGTGCTCCTGCTGGACCTCATGACCCTGTCTCCGGTCCAGCCCCCGGCTGATATGCCCGTGGTCCGTCTGGTGTACATCCCCCGTGTTCAGGCTGTGCCTCTTTTTATGAATGGCAGACACCTCTATATCCAGCTCCTCGTTTTAAATAAGAGCACGTGTCCTCCTAACCCTCCTAACTTAATTTGTTTTTGCCTGCCCCGTGATAATGAATTAGCGCATTAATTCATTTTTATTAAAAAATGAAGTAAATCTTTATATCAGTGATTAACAGGAGGTGATGGAGAGGCAACTCGCTTAAGAGGGACACTTCTGGTCGGCATTTTAATACTGATGGAGCAGGGCTGTAGTATTTTTCGCAGTGGGTAGTGATTATCAAGTTAGTAATTATCAAGTTAGTAATTATCGAGTTAGTAATTATCAAGTTTGTTTCACATTTTGAAATTTGTTTCAATTAAAAATTAGCAAAAAAACAAAAATGGAATGCATTATTCAGCTGCATACTGAATGTCCTGATGTATGTTATAAAATATAATTAATATAATATAATGTTTTCTCAATATAATATAAGGCTCTGTAGCATAAATGACTCTCCAATTGCAGTTAGGCCCTCTATATCTCCTAAGAAAATTACACTCTCAGCTGTTATATTAAATAGATTTTCAATTTTTTTTTTAAATTAGCTATTTCTTATAAATTGAAATTTCACCATCCATTTTTTTTTCTATTGGAATTTAGTTTTTGTTTAACTTTTTTTTCCAAATCCCGAGAAAGCTAATATTTTCAGTCACGGCGTACCTAAACAATATATACGACAGCATTTGTGTGATTGGCCGTGCAAAGTGCCCTTTCAGAGAGTAGTTTGTTTCAGATTTGAATAGGAGAAATCGCAAACATAGAGCCCCCCACCTCATACATGTAGGCAAACATTACCCAGGCGATGAAGGAAACTTCTACAGAAAGGAGAGATCGAAACTGAATTAGCATCTTTCTGTTTGGCTTTATGTTTGATTTCTTCAATTAACTAATGGTATAAAAGCTCATTTTTTGCTTTTTTCCCTCCCAGCGCCTGCTCATTTTGCAAACATTTTTCAAGGTTGCTGTTTATCAAGTCAGTTTTGCAGTTTTCTGCTATCAGTTCAGTTCAGGTTTATGGTAGAATTCGGCTGGAACCCAACAGGCTAACAAGACACTGAAAGACTGTGTGTGTGTATCTGTGTGTGTGTGTGTGTGTGTCTGTCTGTCTGTCTGTCTGTCTGTCTGTGTGTGGGGGGGGGATTGAAAGTCTTGTGTATATCCACAGGTGTCTATAGTAGGCATATTGTCCAGTGATGAGTGTGTGTCTGCTGTGTGTGTGTGTGTGCGTGTGCGCGTGCGCGCCCAGTCGCCTGGTAGACTGTGTAGCTACCCATGCCTGACCAGGAGCTTCTCTCCAATCTTCCTCACCCCGAGCATCTGGATCCCGGGTCACTGTGTCACCCAGCAGACCGGCCGCTTCCAGCTACCTGCGGAGGCCAATAAAACGCTCCTCTGGCAGCGTCGGCTTGCCCTCTCCCTGTAAGTCATCTCTCGGAGCTGACGGCCTCCGTCTGCGAGGTGTGAAGTGGCTCTATGGGGAGCGAACGTGTTTTTTTTCTCTCTAGACCGGGGGACCTTTGTGCTGTCGACGTTGTGTGGGACCGTGTGCAGGAATGTAATCTCCGCACTCCTCCTGACCTCTTTTCCTGCTCCTGCACGGCTCCCTTAATGTCACCTCGACGCCGTGCCCTACATTGTCTCGGGCCGGGGCTCTTCTCGTTAGAGGGGAGCCCCCAGCGTGTCCTTCTGCGGGTTTTACGCCGTTTTTCAGCGCTATTTAAAAGCCTTCACCGCATAAGCCTATTTGGTGGTGCGGATCCTGCACGCCCACGGCTGTCACTTCCATTTCCCCGGTGATGCTCGGCGCCGAGGGGACCGGGAGGGGAAGCGGTCCCCCGCCTCATGATCCGAGTCCGGCCGGGTCGCCGCGCCGTGTTATCGGGTAAAGCGGGCCGCGGGGTGGCCCAGGCGGCTGAGGGACGCGACCCCCATCGGTCTCGGCGCGTCGTGGCCCCAGGAACCCGGAGGGTGTCCCAATTGGCTCACTTTTCGGCCCACGCCGGGCTCATCCTGTGCCGGGGTGACTTCCTGAGGCGGTTCAGGGCTCCCCATTACACGGCCGGCTGGGGGGGGGACGCAGCAGAGCGACTCCCAAACACTCCGCCATTCAACTCGCTGCTCGCCTTTTGTGGCGCCGGCTAAATGTGTCGCCTTTTTTTTTTTTTTTTTTACTTTGTTGTTTTTTTTTGTATCGCTTTCATGGATACGAAGCTTTCAGCGTCTCGTAATTACGGCCGGTGTGAGACACTGGGGTTATCGTCGCTTATTAAAGGCGACATTGACAAAGAAATCCTGTGGCTTTAATGAGGTATATCCGAGACAGATATCTGAGGCTTTTAAAAATACTTTTAGAAAATAAACTGAGAAAAAGCTCAAAAATAATAAAGTCCATAAAATGAATAAAGTTGGTTTATTGAAGAAGACAGTTTACTATTCTGATTCATTTTTTTCCATGCAGGTTTTGTATTTATTCAATATAGTATAGTTCTGTTATTCTCACTAATAAAGAAAATGAATAGTTGTTACACAGTGTTGATAGTGTAAATGAAATGTATAATATTATCAAAACATATTATCCATTAATTAAATAAAAATATTTATCAGTATTGTACAATGACAAATGATGTATTTACTTTAGCATTCAGAATTCTGGATTTAGTAGTTGTATGTATAGCCTAATGAGATAAATAAATTACATTTGTGTCCTAATACTAATAATAAATAAATAAATAAAATCTGTAAAGTGAAATTTTATAAATTTTATAATCTCTTTAAGTTTGTGGAAAAATGTCACCATCAAATATTTATTTTACCTTCTCAATAAATAGAATTACCCACAAAGTGTCTTTTGTTCAGAAACCTTGAAAACAATTCTTGATAATTCTCAGTTAAAAGTTCAATGTAATGTATAGGTCAGACACAAAAAAGTATCAGACTGGCTGCATAAATTTCTTCATAATGACAGAAAAAAGTGCGAACGACTGACGAAGTGCTAGAATTTCTGATCCAAAAGACAGTCCTATCCAGACTATTGTACGTTACTCCAATAAAAAAGCATTCAGTTAGTGGGATGGGAACATATTCCATTCCAATCTAGAATTTCTGATCCAAAAGACAGTCCTATCCCGACTATTGTACGTTACTCCAATAAAAAAGCATTCAGTTAGTGGGATGGGAACATATTCCATTCCAATCTAGAATTTCTGATCCAAAAGACAGTCCTATCCCGACTATTGTACGTTACTCCAATAAAAAAAGCATTCAGTTAGTGGGATGGGAACATATTCCATTCCAATCTATAAAGAAACTTAAATCACTGAGGACCAGATGAGTAAAATAAATGACTCAGAGATCATTTTTCCAATAATTATTGCTTGTAATGACTTGAATACACTGTATCATATGGGAACAAAGGTATCCATGTTACTGATGTAAATACCACTGTATGGGAGGGCAAAAATCAACTAGTAAGCTCTTTGTATGCTGCAGCTACTGCAGAGATTAACCGTGAGATTTTATTGACGTTGTATGAAGTAGCCTCAATCACCTAGGCTCGACAACAGAAGCGTCTTTAATGAAGTCTTAGGCTCTGTGTAATTCTCAATATTAAATTTCTAATCGAAATTATAAATAAAAGTAAATAAAAGTCTTGTTGACTTTTTAAGTGTTGATGAATCAAACATCAAACAGTATTTGTTTCGCTTTCGTTTTTATTCGATTCAGTGAATTAATATGGGTGGAAGATTTTTAAGACTCTTTAAAGGGGCAGTGTCTCACTTGGCGTCCCTCCTTTGAATGTGTGTGCGCTTTGGGGTCGTTTCGCTTGCCCCCCCCCAGCGGGAGTGGGATGTCCTGTGGAGCCGTGTGTGGACGGCATGTGAGGTGTGTGTGAGCCTCAGGTACACACTGTGTCACAGATACGCCTCGAAACATTGAAAATCTCAAAAGATTCGTAAAGTCTTCCAAACACCCAGCCCCCCCCCGGCCCGCCAAGCCCAACCCAAACTGGGTGTCGTCTGAGCAGTCAAGTGGGGAGTGAGGAAGGAGCCAGTCTTTGTTCTCCCTCATCAGTATTCGCTGCCCACAATGACACTTCGCCCAGGGCTCTGTGTGTGTGTGTGTGTGTGTGTGTGTGTGTGTGTGTGTGAGAGAGAGAGAGCGAGTGAGTGTGTCTATGTGTGAGTCTGTGTTTCGGTGTGTGTGTGCATGTATGTGTGAGCGTGTCTGTGTGTGTATGTGTGTGAGTGCGTCTATGTCTTTGCGTGTATGTGTGTCAGTATCTGTGTGCGTGTGTGCGTGTGTGTGTGAGTGTGTCTGTGTGTCTGTATGTGTGGATTAGGTTTATATTACATTATGGGGATCAAATGTTCCCCATAATGTAATAAAAACCTGTTATTTTGACATTGTAGGGACCATTTTTCAAGTCCCCACAAAGAGTTCTGAATACAATCGAAACAGTATAAATGGCAAAAATCTCGTATTTAATTTGGTTACTTATGGTTAAGGTTAGGGCGGGGTAGGAGTTAAGGTCGTCATGTTGGGATTAGAGTTTTCCCCATAGAAATGAATGGAGAGTCCCCCAAAGATACAATTACAAACCTGTGTGTGTGTGTGTGTGTGTGTGCCCGCGTTTGGACATTCTCACATGCGTGTGTTTGTCATTACATGTGTGTCTGTGTCTCTGGAGGGCAGGCTCTGATTATGTTCAGTTTTTTAATTTAATTTTTCATATTAGGGAATACTGTCTATCATTTTTAGGCTGGAGTCACTTATAATCTGGAAAAAAACACATTTTTTGCTCCTGATTGCTCCATAATATTTTGTATCATTAACAGGGAAGCAGCAGAGAGGAGCAGGCAGAATAGACGGGTACAGAACGGTGCTTCTCGATATTCATGCCTGTCCGAGGCAACACTTTCTCAGCCATCAATCTTCTTTAAGGAACAATCTTTAGGATTTTGAGGGAAAGCAGCTTATTTTCAGCTTTCAGCTCCTGAGATATGACTTCTTTATGTATATATATGCTTAGACAGGCAGTTTTTTTTTCTCCTCCACGGTCATTTATAATATTTACACTTTTCTGACATCAAATATTTGCAAAAACAATTCCAGTGCCCTTCCCCCTCCCCCATTTCCCAGCATTTGAACCCGCAGTGAATGAATGGATAGTCACCTATTAAGGTGAAGAGACTATACAGCATGAGGCTTGTTTGAAGGTTGAATCGTCATCCATTTTAAAATGCGGTGGCGACGTGACCTTCACACGTTACCTGGAGAGCTCTGCTCCTCATCAGAGGTTGGTGGGGGGGGTATGAATATTCAGGTGACTCAGGAGGGCAACGCTGATCACGCAACCGCCTCTGCTCCTTAACGCCACGTGCTGAGATGGCCGCAATCATCTGGCATCACGGGACGCTTTCCACAAGCTTCATGTTTGAGGCATGAGAACCTGCTGTCAGCGTGGTGTCCAGAACGTCGGCCACTCTGCATGAGCAGAAGCAGCTGCACTGTTTTACTGGAAGACCAGCCTCCCTGTTTTAACCTCCCCTGCTGTTCGGTCCGTCTCCAGGTCCCCCGAACCACCACGGCCAGTCGAGCCTGCGGCCGCCGCTGCCCCCCTCCCACAACCACCAGACGTTGTCCCACCACAATGCTTCGGGCAACTCGCTGAGGCGCAACTCGCTGACGGGCCGCCGTGGCCACGCGCCCATCTCCGGGCCAGCCGACGGTCCCACCACGCCTGAGTCGGTGCAGCTCCAGGACAGCTGGGCCCTCAACAGTAGCGTGCCGCTCGAGACCAGGTGGGTGCAGCCTGCAGGTGCCACGACGTGCATACATGGAAAGGTGTGCATACATGGAAAGGCGTGCATACATGGAAAGGCGTGCATACATGGAAAGGCGTGCATACATGGAAAGGCGTGCATACATGTAAAGGCATTCAAACATGGAAAAGCGTGCATACATGGAAAGGCATGCATGGAAAGGCGTGCATACATGGAAAGGCGTGCATACATGGAAAGGCGTGCATACATGGAAAGGCATTCAAACATGGAAAAGCGTGCATACATGGAAAAGCGTGCATACATGGAAAGGCATGCATGGAAAGGCGTGCATACATGGAAAGGCATGCATGGAAAGGCGTGCATACATGGAAAGGCATTCAAACCTGGAAAGGCGTGCATACAT
>JAODLC010000052.1:5978527-5989143 GCA_026781145.1 Hippopotamyrus pictus | reverse complement strand
GCATACATGGAAAAGCATTCAAACATGGAAAGGCATGCATACATGGAAAGGCGTGCATACATGGAAAGGCGTGCATATATGGAAAGGCGTGCATACATGGAAAAGCATTCAAACATGGAAAGGCGTGCATACATGGAAAGGCGTGCATACATGGAAAGGCGTGCATACATGGAAAGGCGTGCATATATGGAAAGGCGTGCATATATGGAAAGGCGTGCATACATGTAAAGGCATTCAAACATGGAAAGGCGTGCATACATGGAAAAGCATTCAAACATGGAAAGGCATGCATACATGGAAAGGCGTGCATACATGGAAAGGCGTGCATACATGGAAAGGCGTGCATACATGGAAAGGCCTGGACACCTCGGAAGGCATGCATACACAGAAAGTCGTGCACTCAAAATGATGTGCAAACATGGAAAGTCATGTGCACAGAAATGTATGCACACAAAATGGGGTGTTTGGAAACACAAAATGGTGCTTTGGAAGGTTTGCAAACATGGGAAAGCATGTACACAGAAAGGCATGCAGACGGTATGGCTTGTGGACAGAAAGGCAGCAAATGATAAAAATCACGTAAAGGAATTTGAACACCTGCAGCAACGGTCCAGCCAGCTGTATGCAGACCGCACCTCAGTGGCAGACACACACACGCACACAGGGAGTACGCTGGGGTGCTGGTTAACATGCACATGCACGGACAATAAACGGTGGGGCAGCGAGATCTCCCCCCCCACCACCACATTCCCTTTGTTGTGTCTGAGTCCTGCCAGGTCTGAGCCTCCCGCGCCGCCTCCACAGGCTCTGCTCAGATGTTTTATTCACGATGGGGCCAGGCCGGCCCGGAAACCCGCCGGCACACTCCCCGATCCCGCCAGGGCCCGCATCCGTGCCCGTGTTAGTCTGCCCATTCTTTTTCTGACTGCTGCTTTTGATACCGTGGCCCAGAATGAAGCCGATGAGTTCCCGGGTGGGGCAGGGCAGGCGGCATATTGCCCCCCGGAGGACGGGAGGTGTCTCTGCAGCTCTGCCTCGTACGGAGCTGGCACAGCTGGGTATCCCGCTGCTAATGAGCCTGGGACCCAGACGAGGGGGCCAGGAGGAGCTCAGAGGAGGCGAAAGACAGAGACGGGCTGGCGTTTGATAGCAACAGCCCATCTGTCAGATGGCCGGCTCTGTACAGAACGTGTCGATATGTCAGAGAGAGCAGCGACAACCCGGCGCTCCAAGCTACCGTAATACGGCAAGTGAGTTATCGTCCTAACGAACATCATAACAAGATGCGTAATTTCATTACTGGGGTGCAACAGGCATGCGACAGCCAACTTCGTAATGATGCGCCATCCTGGACGACGAACGGCCACCCATGGGAGAGCGTATCGATATTCCAGGGTAAATTCAGCGGGGCGAGCCTCGAACGGTGTGAGTTTCACCGGGTGTTTGTGTTTACCAGACGACGAAGCACAAGTCACAAATCGAGATTACACAGGGGGCTGCGATTCGCTGATGCTGTCCTCTAGTGCGGGGGAAACGTCACGCTTTCCGGAAGCTTCCGTGAGAATCTTCCTAAAGGTGACTTTGTGAAGTCTTATAACTAGATATAAATAGGTTTTTTAGTGTACAAAAAGTCTTCCGTTTACATTTCATGCACTCATATTTACCTTGAATCCGTTTTCATGAGGAAGTGAAGCACTTGTTTATGATATGTGGCTGTTCTTGAAAAAGGTAAATGTTCAATGATTATATTTTTTATAAAATCCTTCTGAAAATTGGATGTGACACTGAGGTGTTAGGAAGTAATAATTAAAATGCGTTTTGATTGCATTTGACATTTGAATACCTCGAATCCGGAATCTCACAGGTTTTTTTTTTTTTTTTTTTAAATCTAATTTTGTCAGTGTGTTCCTCTGGCTTGCTACCTTACCTCGTTATCACCTGTTCACAGATCCGCTTGGATGCCGCTCCTCCAGTCATCCTGAGGTGGATAGCGCTCTTTGTTTAAGTCCCAGCCTCGCATCATAAACTAAGGGTAACAAATTTACTGAGTGTAGATAGAACAATATGAATGAGTCACAGCTGAATGATCAGGTCAGGCTTATTCATTCAGTGATATATATATATATATATATATATATATATATATATATGTATACGGTGAAGGACAGAGTTATTTTTACGATGCGAATGCATTTACTGTATATGCAAATTGTATGGCAGTTTGGGGGCCTTTTGGGAAGCCTTGTGGAGGATGCTGGAGGTCGTTCCCTCGTGTCTGCAACCCGAGGCGGATGGAGGGGTTAGGAGATCCTGTAATCCGTTTGACAGGTGACATCATCTCGTTATTTCCCATCAGGCTGCAGTAGAAGGCGACTGGCGGGCCCTTCCCCCTGCGGAACTGGCCGCTACCACGCTACATTTGCTGCGTTGTCCCGCTGTCAGACGTCTCATTCCTGACCCTCCGGAAGGAGCGCCTGTGGGCCACCTCACCGTCACGCGGGCGAGCTTCCGGGTGGGACTCCCAGTGTGGATTTTGGGTTTCTGATAAGGAGCAGAAGGTGTGTTTTCCAAAGCTGACAACCTGTCAGACCACCTCTGTCCCCCCGATGTGAGACCCCGGAGCCAGTCTCCTCCGGAAGCCTCACTCCCCAGCAGGCTAATTAGCCGACGGCTTTTCGAAACTCCTCCGTTTCCGTCGCCACCCAGCTAACTGTCCGCGTGTTGACAGAGCCATCTTCAAAGTTAACGTGACCCGTGTCCATGAACGACCCGCGCACCCCAGCCCGGAATTACACATCAATCATTCCATCATTTATCCAAGCGTCAAACAAATCCTGTAGCTATACATGTGTTTCGGGAAATCACTCTTCGTCAGTGTGGTCGTGTGGTCGTACCTGATGCACGTAACAAAGTTTTGCCGCCGTCCCTAAAACTCCGGGAGGCAAATACCTCCACAGGTCAGCTGTTGCTACTGGCGACCCGCCCTGCGTCTCCATGACGACGTCGTCCTCCACACCCCGCTGGCCTGTCCCTGAGGTTTACCCGAGCTGCCTGTGACAGGGGTGGCTTTATCGCTGCGTTTATACTCCGCCGGCCCTTAATGACGCTGACCTCTGGCCACTCTCATTAATTTCAGCTTCCGGTCGTCTTCCCGGCTGACAGTGTCCATGAGAGCAGTTAAGCCTGTTGGTCATGTCAGCGACTGTGAGAGCTAGGGGGTGGGGGCGGGAAGCCGTTCCGTACTCCCACTGCAGAGGGTAAACATGGGGTGGGGGGGTATTCAAGTCAGGGGCCCTCCTTCCATTCCATTTCAAAACAGACGCTGATGAAAACAGACTTTAATAAGGACAGATAGCTCATTATCATGGGAATTACCTACTCATTTTAATCCCTTGTTGTGCTCCCTGGCAAGATCTTATTTACGTTCGTTTCAATAAAACTGGATACCTGGAGAGCTCTGTCGCACGCGCCGGCTGCCTGCCGGAGAAAAGCCCGTTACGCTGCCCTGGCCCAGCTCCTCGTGCTGATTGATCGCCGTCTTTTAAAGTTCAATACCTGCTGGAAAGCCCCGAAATTAAATGCGGAGGAAGGGGAGTGGGTCTCCCGACTGGTGTGGGAGGGAGCGAGGGAGCCACTGCCCCCCTAACGCAGCGCCTACTCCACGCGCTCGGTGTACCGTCTGCTTCCACTCGGCGCAGACGCGAACAAGGCTCTCTACGCTTTTTATAGAAGCCCTTTAATTATGAACAGACACGGCGAGCTCAGGGGTGAGGATGGCGGTGCGCGCCGAGCGCACAGCGAACCGCTCCAGAGCCGCTAACGTGCGGGCGGGAGCAGGCGCGGCTACGGGAGGAGGCGTGGCTACGGGAGGAGGCATGGCTACGGGAGCAGGCGCGGCTACGGGAGGAGGCGCGGCTACGGGAGGAGGCGCGGCTACGGGAGCAGGCGCGGCTATGGGAGCAGGCGCCACGGCGTCCCGGACCGCGGGCCCCCTTATAAAAGCCCTATGAATATTTACCGGCCCCCGTCGCCCTGCACTCAGCGCGCGCGCACACTCGCTCCCTAGAGCCCCATGGCACCCATCTCCCGCCACCATTACGCACGTGTCCCCGCCTGCTCCCCCGCATCCAGACGCCACGTCCTCGTCGACGCTGCGCTTATCGTAATGCTGCATTTCAGAAGCATTTATTATGCTCCACGGAGTGCACTAAGCACACATTTAGCTTTAAGTACATCGTTTACAGAGTCATCCGTTGCTTTTAACTGTAAAATAAGTCAGGCTTCGTTCCACGGTCGTCTGCAGGACGCCAGTCCTGCTCCGTGTTCCCACATGCATCCGTTTTGTTGCATTTCCTCCTGTTGAGATTTACCCCCAGACCTGTGCACGTTTTTTGGGTCTTAGTTTTGCTCTGGCTTGTGTTGTGTTTGCACCAAACTAATTATGCACAATTATGTTTTCATCTGCCATAATAATACCTGTATAATTATCTGGCTCAATTGTTTCTGTTCTTCGGAACTAATAATGTTCCCAAGCCAAGACAAGAGTGGGATGCAAAACGCAGCCAGTTAGTCAATGACGTGCATCTCGTGCTCAAATATTTTCAGTGCCGGTGATAGTGGTGACAGGCATTAATGATGGGTCATGTGATTAACCAGACAGTGCAAATGCAGTGCGCGGAATGCAGTGCCGGGGATGTTCGTCGCACTCACATATTTTCGTGAATTGCAATAAACCATCATTGACCAGAGGCGGGGAGAAACACAGAGAGGAGCCTGCATGCCGTTAATTGACCGTTAATTGGTTAATGATTAATTACTGCTCAGGTGTGATCATTTAGGATGGGTGAAGGCTGTGAAGCAGGTGTCGGCAGGGAGGCTTTGTGTAGCTGGTCGCTGTTAATCCCCACCTGATCTTTAAAGTCAGAATGAGACGTTTGGGGGTTTAAGCTGGGCGGGGGGTTGAGGGTTGGACCGGAACCCTAGTTCTGCCATTGGAGTTTGCAGTAAGGGGCAGCTTCCCTCTGTTAATTTCACAGGTTGCAACGCTCGCTCGTGTGACTGAGCCTCTGCTGGAGCACACCCAGGCAGGTCGTGACCCTGGGCCCCCGTCCGAGCCGACATACTAAGGAATGAACCCCCTGGTGGTGGCCTCGGATAATGACAGTGAGGGGAAATACTTAATCAGCTCGACCTGGGGGAGAATGTTACCCCAACTAGAAAGGATGAGTGAAATCAATGTGAGTGCATTCGTGATTTTGGGTTTTTAGGGGCCTGGATTGTACCCCCCTACTGTTCTATGCCCACGTGGCACCCTAAGCCAGCTTCACCATTGGTGCCCCCTATCTGAGACAAAGTGAAGTCGTCGCCCCCTCAGAATGTGGTACTGTACCCGCCTAATGAGTTAATCAGCACTGCCCCCATCTCAGATTACGATGGACTTCATCGATCCCAGTGGGAAGTTCCGTTTAATCTACGGCTAAGCAGGGCTCGCCTACTTGAAGCGACTCGTGGTGTTACTCCACCTTCAGTGAGTGCGGCGGCTGTGAAAATGGAGGAGAGCACGCCGGTGACACTGAAGGTCACGTCAGGGTGACCTCCGTGCCGGCTGCACCGTCAAGCCGCACCGCTCGAGACAGCTCCGGCTTCTGCGCGTGTTTTGCTCGTGGGGAGCTGCAACATGGCCACCATTTCTTTTTCGATGAAAAATCGGATTGCGCCCCCTCACCCCATATTTCTTTTTTTTTTACTGTTGCAGTGCTGCGGCAAACAGCAGCCGGTTGACTGTGGGCCCCAAGAGGGGATGACACACGATCCACACCCGCTCTCTCCCATAGCAGGACGGAAGTGCTAAGTACCAGGCCGTCCGGCTTGATGTTCGTGGCTAAATGTGGGCTCTATGTTAGCCGTCCTCCTCTGGGGGCTGTTGGGGGGGGGGGCGTTATTTGTGTTACCTGTGGTCTTCCTGCAGGAATAGCTCTCTGCTATCAGCCCTTTGTTTGCTTGCCTTTTTCTGCTCAAAAAGCCCCCCGACAGTATCTCACAGCCCACCTGACCACCGTGGGCTGCGTCTCTCACAGCTCACCTTGCCGCCTAACGATTGTCTGAAATATCCGTAGCTCGTTAACGGACGGCCCGGTTCCTCGGCCCCCGACGGCCGCCTTTCCCGCGGGTGGCCGCAGGTCTCGCGAGGGTGGAAATTGTTATCCGCTAAAACCTTTATCCATCCGTTTATTGTTAAAGCTTCTCTTTTCTCACCCCAGAGCTCGGCGCCGCAAAAGCAGCTCCCTGCAAGTTGTTTTCTTTCTTTCTGTTTGTCAGTGGTTGCCAAGGTACGGAGGCTGTGTACAAAAGAGCTCCATTCTCAGCTGAGCACCGTAATCATAACGCGACCCAGAGCCCTGCAAAATAAATGGGAATTTTTTTTTTCCCCGCCATGCCTGATGTAGTGTTCTAGGTGATACGACAGACATTAGTGTCACGGATTATGAGCTTCCCGACCCATGCCGTGCGTGCAGTTAATGAGCGTCACACTGCGGTGAACAAAAGAACATTAGAAACACATGTGAAACACGCATGTATGAATCCCTGCGAATTAAATCGTGTGGCACGGGCGTCATGAGAGTCGAGACAGGGTTCCTGAAGGGTGGGCGGGGCTTATTGTAGGCTGAGAGATAGAGAGAGCTGGACCTGACTTACTGCCTTGGTAATGATGCTCTCGTGAAGTGAATCAATGTGAAGCGAATTTCCTCCTGTCTGCTCACCGAGCCCCACCCGATTACAGCAGGTGAGGCACAGACGCACGTCCTGATATCGCCAAGTTCGACATGTCCCTGCGTCAACAAGGGAGGGGGCTTGTGCTTCACTTCATTAACCAATCACAGCCTTCGCTGTATGACATCACCGGGTAAATTAAAATCCGGTGTTCTCTGTTTGGCGACATGGTGCACAGATATAGTAAAGTACCCATTTTATTGTGTATGCCTCTTGTTGAATGAATGAGTGTTGCATTTATATAGCACTTTTATATGGCACTTTTCAAGGCACCCAAAGCGCTTTACAGAAGAAGTATTTTACAAAACATACTAACATGCTTATCTGCTATGGCTGTAGGGAGCAATGTAAGGGCACGTCTTTGTTTGATGATGATAATAATAATAATAATAATAAGGCTTGAACTGGCAGCCTTCTGATCAAAGGCACTGAGGCTTAGCCTGCCGACACCCCTAGCTCAATGGCCAGAAGCCTTGAGTATGAAAATGAGATAAAAAAATCAGAGCAAGGTGGTGATGTCATGCACTGAACACTGTGATTGGTTGAAAAAGTGAAACGCGAGTCCCGCCCTTGTCTACCCAGGGGCCCATCGGACTCGGCAAAATCAGGATGCCCAAGTGCAGACGGAGTGAATGAATCCCCTTATAACCCAATTCACCCCCCAATTTGTAAACGGGTACAGTGGAGACGAGTCTCCATGGCGACATCCCATGCAGCTGTCTGGGGCTTCGGCTGCAAACATACATGGAGCAGATGCAGTGCACGCTGCACTCGGACAAGCACGGGAATCATTCCGACCCCCTCTGCTGGTGATGTCAGCAGGGGTAGGGGGGGCTGGCAGAGAGTATCCAGGACCCCTGCAGTGTGTTTCAGCATCGCTGATCTGATGTTCTGTGTGCAGAGACGCGAGTGTTGTGTTGTCAGACATGTTTGAGTGTAAGAATGCAATAAAATCAATCATAGAAATGCTCCTGTCATCATACTTAAAGTTTGTTTTTAAATCAGATTAAATTAAAACTATAGATATGTTTCAAATTAAATTTTGAAATCTAAATTTGGAATAAATTCTACTTTAAAATGTAATGGATTCGCTGTAATTTAATAGTTTATTGCCAATTTAGTTCTGATCTGTCAGAATTTTGTTTTTGCACTGATAATTAGTGTCTAATTGAAGCTTAAATATGTACATTTGAAAACTCAAATATCAGGATCGATGTTTTTTACTCTCACTTACTAACCTCTACTACTAGTTAAATGCTTGTTTCTGGGTTGTGGGCCTTGGCTTCCCAGAATACCCAGAGATCGTCCTTTTATTTGATGTTGTAATACCCAGGGGGTTCGCTGTACTGCTGACTAGGCGCACAGTCTTACAGCATTTGCAAAGCTACTATTACTTCACGGCCTCTTTTAAAAATGTGTAAGAGCACAGTGTTAATTGAAGAAAAGCCGTTTGGTCCATTGAGACGCTGCTGCCGTCGTTGTCTTCCTCCCCACCCTGCATCATGTCGTCATGGCTGCGGCCGTCCAGCCTCTCCCGGGTCTGTTTACCCGTTTCAGAGTATCTGTGTCATGCAGCAGCGTCTTAATGGGCAGGTAGGACGGCCTTTTTGCTGCACTTAATGGGTTACGACACACATCTAATGATCTTGTTATCATCAATAGAAAAATCATTTATAAAAGCTTTACAGATCAGGTTAAACAAGAACGATCCATTTTATAGTGTAACTCATTTTAAAAGAATTAGCACTACAATGAAAAAAATAGATAAAAAAAAAAATCTCTTTGTCGTCCTAAACAAAGTTTCTTCAAGAAAGTGGTATCTCTGAGTCAGATGTCTGATTTATCGCATCTGGTAAATTGGTGATTTTTAACGGGAGCTTTTCATCGGTGCAGGCGTGCAGGTGTGGTGCCGCTCAGGGTTACGCTAAAGGTGACACCTTTCGCTCCATAATTTCTCGGAACCGTTATTCGTTTTTCTCTAAATCTTCAGAAACGTTCATTGTTTTCAGCTGCAGGTACTTAACCTCATGGCTCTGCTATTCTCTGACTCTCTACTTTAATTTCCTGCTTTTAATTTCATTTGCTGTGTTTTCATTCAGGTTTGTAGGACAAACCTAGATTTAAGTACCATTACGTCGACTACTGCAATTATCCACAGCGGTAATGCAGTACAGCCCATCTCTCCAAAAATTATATGCTTGGCTCTGTCACCAGTTACCTGATGGTGGTACAAACCCTCCTTATTTTCCCGCAGACCACAGGGGGTGTAGTCCTCAGCGCTATTGCAGAGGTCTCACAATCAGCTATAATGAAAGTTAATGGGGGGGGTGTGCAGGCCTATGGGGGTCTCACCCTCCAAGGTTATGGTCTTAATGCCTGCCCCCACCAATGTGTGCGTGGATTTAGCATGTTCTTAGCGTGTGCTGCTCATGTCCCTGTGGGATTCTTCCAGGTAGTCTGATCTCCTTCCTTAGTTCAAAGTTGATTTGATTGCCTGTAGTGTGTAGTTCTGCGTGCCCTATGACGGACTGGCTACCCATGCTGGCTGCCCCCCCCGCCTTCTACCCTGGGCTGGGCTCCAGACTCACTGCGAGCCCGTGATTATGGATGATTGATGGACGGATGAAACGGAACCAGCCAGTGAGCACAGAGGTTTAAGTTGATCCTTAAGCCCCAGTTACAGATCTCCTAGGTACCTGCAGGAGCCGAGTGCCCGCGAGTGACAGCTCAAGTCTTCAGCACGGTCAAGGTATCTCCTGGAAATAGCCACAGCTGCCGGTAGGCCAGAGAGGAGACCTGCCGGGGTCTCGGCTCTCCGGAGACGTTAGACGCTAAGCTCGTGAAGGCCGTCGTGTCAGACACGCAAAGCACATGGTTTCGGGAGGAGTCAAGCATGGCCATCAGTAGGTTCCCTGTTACTACGTTCTTCAGATTTTAAGCACCCTTCCCCCCCTCCCCCGCCCTGCCCGAGCAGGGGAGCCTGCTACTGAAATCTTTAATAAATCAGCTCTGGCAGCTTGGGCTCTCTGCAGCGATGAGGGACTGGAGGCCGCGTGGTGTAATGTGGTCTGAGTTTTGTACGGAAAGTAATCAGACGAGCTGGAGAGAGGAGCGACCAGGCGGGTGGGGCAGCCCACGACTCTCCGGTCCGTCCGGCTTCCGCCGATGCCTCGCTCTCGTGAGCGGATGTTACGCAGAAGAGACGGGCGAGGCCACAGGGCTTTAGATGGAACCGTCGGGGGAGACCCATCAGCCAGACTGCACCTGTGGGAGTGGCTGCCAGCTGGACCTCGAGAGAGCAACTGGGTTTTGGGATAAGGCAGACTGGAAGAAGCTGGGCAGAGACGTGGGTGGTGTTCCAAGATCTCCACTTCGTTAAAGTCGACTGCTGGTCCTCGCCTCCACTCCGACAGCCTGAAAGCCTTTCTTCGTAGTAGTGGAGGTTTGAGTCTACCGAGAGAACCGCCATAAAAATAGGATGGTAAAACCAGTCCAAGCCCCACAATAAGCATGTCTCACACCTCTTTGCAATTGGCAGGGCGGAGCCAGGGAAAGGAGCTCATGCATATTAATGTACAGACTGTTCCTCAATGTACTAATTAAGAGTTTTTAAAGAGCCGGTTTTCAAGTGCAACCATGGGTTGAAAATGGGTTACCTGCTCGACTGGGCGGAATTACGTCCCAGCGGTACCACAAAGCGACAGTTAGCTCAGTGCTACACCGCTAGAGATGTCATTTACTCCGTTTGGTGTCTTTGTTAACCATAGACAAGGGAGTCTCGGCGCAGCCATGTGGTTAGAAACGTTTGATTCATTAGGAAGGAAAGATTTCCTTCATGCCGACCT
>JAODLC010000052.1:5928048-5960827 GCA_026781145.1 Hippopotamyrus pictus | reverse complement strand
TGGGGGCACGGGGGGAGACACGGAAGGTGTTCTGTCACAGCCAGATAACATAATGGAAGCGAGGCGTGCTGGACAGGGTAGTTGAGGGCTTGCGGATCCACAAAATAGTTTTTCTTCGCTCGTGCGGCGAGATACCCTTGTCACACTGGAGGTCAGAATCAATCCTGGCACTGTGCCACTCCAGACGGGACGGCTCAGATCGTACAGCTTCCGGCGCGATATATAAACCTTGCCGTTTTTATGTGCGTGATTTTTTTTTGAAGCCCCGTGAGAGCCGTCCAGGCCGCTGCCGGGGAATCCATCACTGGCACTTTGAGGTGCCTGCAGATCTGCCTGACGGCTGGCCGATACTCACCTCACGCTCCCCGCCTTTTGTCTTTCCAGTGGACTGCCTGGACCCCGCCTGCTCTGGGAACGGCATCTGCGTGAAGGGGGAGTGCCACTGCAAGCCGGGCTGGGCGGGGCCCCTGTGCGAGGCCCCCCGGGCCCAGTGCCCCGACCAGTGCCACAGCCGCGGAGCCTACATCCCGGACACGGGCGTGTGCAGCTGCGACCCCAACTGGATGGGCCCCGACTGCTCCGTGGGTCAGCTTCTCCCCCGCCCCCCCGCGGCCCGCCGTGGCTCTTCATCCTCAGCTCTTTCCAGATAAAATGCTGTGATCTCAGTAGCTCCGAAGGTCACCTTGGAGAGCAGGGAGGAGGATTTACTGCATGTGATTTTAGGCCTCCTGGTATCTGGGGGGGGGGGGCAGGCATGGTGGCCAGTGAAAGATGGATGGATAGATGCTTAGTTTGCCCATCCGTCATACAGCGCGATGACACCTGTCATCATTCAATCCCCCGCTTTATGTACACGCTCAGCTCTTTAAGTCAGACCTGCTTCACTGTTCCGTACCTCTGAAAATAGGGAACCCTGAAAGCTACGTGCCAGCATTTCGTTAATTTTAACGAGGGTTTTATCCAAAGCAGCGTACTTTTTTGATAAAGCAGGGTCACACAGTCCCTGGAGAATTTGGGGGTTAAAGGCCTTGGTCAGACGCCCGGAGGTGAAATCTGTCTGCCGACGCTGGGATTTGAACCAGTGACCTTCCGATCACAGACTTAACACCCTAACCCCCCTCCTCTGTTCTTAAAGGTAGCAGAACCTCTAAAGTCACATGACTGCGTTCCTGGCTCTGCTGCTCTCGTTGGGTGCCTTTACTCCGACCGCGGTGTGCTGTATGCGTGTGTACGCGCGCGTGTCTGAGCCCGTGTGCCTGCTCCGTTTCCCCCCCCCACAGAGGTGTGCTCGGTGGACTGCGGCGCCCACGGCGTGTGCATGGGCGGGGCCTGCCGCTGTGAGGAGGGCTGGACGGGCGCGGCCTGTGACCAGCGTGTCTGCAGCCCCCAGTGCATGAAGCACGGCACCTGCAAGGACGGGAAGTGCCAGTGTCAGCAGGGCTGGAACGGCGAGCACTGCACCATCGGTAGGCACACACCCCCATCCGCACCCAGCCAGTCACGGCACCGCGGCCAGCCAATCACAACCTGACACCCAGTCAGTCAATGCAGCCAGCCAATCGCAATCCTACCCACAGCCAATCACGACACTGCGGCCAGCCAATCACAACCTGACACCCAGTCAGTCAATGCAGAAAGCCAATCGCAATCCTACCCACAGCCAATCACGGCACCGCGGCCAGCCAATCACAACCTGACACCCAGTCAGTCAATGCAGCCAGCCAATCAAAATCCTACCCACAGCCAATCACGGCACTGCGGCCAGCCAATCACAACCTGACACCCAGTCAGTCAATGCAGCCAGCCAATCGCAATCCTACCCACAGCCAATCATGACACTGTGGCCAGCCAATCACAACCTGACACCCAGTCACTGCGGCCAGCCGATCACAACCTGACACCCAGTCAGTCAATGCAGCCAGCCAATCGCAATCCTACCCCCAGCCAATCATGACACTGCGGCCAGCCAATCACAACCTGACACCCAGTCACTGCGGCCAGCCAATCACAATCCTACCCCCAGCCAATCACAACACTGCGGCCAGCCAGTTTATACTGTACTGGTTGGTTGAAACAAAACCTCGGTCTGGATTTTTACTTTCTGAATCAGAACTTTTCAGCTCTTAGTTTTAGTTCTTTATATAATGATCAGTGGTGTTTTGAAGCGTCGAGACATGCGTGCATTTCTGCTCCTCTGTAGTAATTCCCTGGAGGCACCAGCAGTAAATGTGCGTCACTGATAATTAAATGTATTATAGTTCACGGCCCACGTTTTTATTCCAGGGAGAAAGATAAAAGCATCTGCTTCTTCCTGTGAAACCGAGCATTACCGTGGCCCTGCCTGGCGCCCTCTGCAGGACACTGCGTGCTGGTGTTAGGGTTAGGGTGCCTCTTGCTCTCTGTATCCCAGCAGGTTCTCCTGATCTGTGCCTTTTTTCTTCCCCTGAAATGCAGAAAGCGTATCACACCCGCAACGCCTGTATCATCCTCGCTGTCTGTGTGATTTTTTCCATGTTCGGTGACTTTCCACACTCATGTGAATTCCCTCACCCCCCCCACCTCCCCACCCCTCACCTCCGCATGAAACATGTTGTCTGAAAATCTGCACGTTTTGTCTTTAACGCAGACTATTTGGATAAGCTTGACAAAGGTATCGTATCTCTATCCCACTTTGCCTCGCTTTGTGTTTTGATCTAGCTGGGCACCTGTAGAACGCTTTCCCCGCCAGAAAGCGCAGCTGCTCAGCCTGTAGATGCAGTATTGTGCAGTGTTTTCCTGTCCTGTGCGCAGTAGATAGACCTGCTTGTTAACTAGTTCCTGTGTTTTATTGTGCCGATAACGCTTCTGTTGGTGGACATGGTGGTCTGGGTCCCTCCCCAGTCCTGCGCCTGGGATTTCAGGGCGGCGTCTCCATTACACTGCAAGAAGCACCAGCATCACTGTTCCCTGGGTGGGGTCACGGGGTGGTTCAGTCCAGACAGGGTCTGTGTTAGCTAGCAGTTTGAGATGCAGTTTGAATTATTCCTGCGATTTCAAGTCACATTCAGCAGAATGTGTTTCCTGAAGACCTCGATTCATCTTCCAGTTTGTGTTAGGAGTAACTGCAGTGACGAAGAAACGTAGAAGATTCTAAATATATTCGATTTCCCTCTTTAAAATGAATAAAGCAGTGTTCATTATTTAATCACTCATTCCTTTCCAACAAAACTGAAAAATCTAAACACAACTGCCATTAACATAATAATGTGCATGTATTCTATTAGACATTATATAACAAATGAAACCAGCAATACATAAATGTTCTTTATATTTCAAAACTGTAGCAAATCCTCAGCAAACACATTCTTTATAAAGATTTAATATAGTAAAATATCTCATTGATTAGCGTCAAGTTTCAGTTGTGCCTAATTAAAACCTCAGCTGGACTGAACCGCACTACACACTGTCCCCAGGAAGTGAGAAACACTGACACACATCTTCCGCATCTACCTCCTCCGCTCCCACCATAAGGTGTGTATTTCACTGCGATGTGTGCTGCATGTAAGCGCGCGCGCGCACACACACACACACACTCACGCGCGTGTGCCCGCAGCCTATACACGGGTCGCCTTCACGGTGTCCTCGGGGCTGGCTGAGCGACGATTTTCCTTCCCCTTCACAGACTCTCGCGCTCGGCCGCAGCGGGGGAAGAGCTGTGAGCCGCTTGTTCTCGTTTGCAGTGGGGGCGGGGGGAGGGGGGGGTCTACCACAGCAGTCCAGATGATGCAAAGCTAAGGAAAGAATATAAGCGGGTGGGGCCGTCTCTCCAAAAATAATAAACCGGTGAGAAATATTACTGACTTTGGCTCATTGTTAAATTTCATGAGTGTCAAAGTGGACGGACAGTGGTCTGACCGCCTGCTGTTACTTAACGACCAGATTTAGTCTTATTTTTATTTTCGCACTGTGCACACACTTTCCCCTAATATAGCTGCCGATATAATTCTTTCGTGCGATTTGCATAGACTTGTCATGTCTGGCTGCTAATTAAAGCCCAAATCCAACCACTGCAAGTGCAGAGATTGTGCCCTCATATGGATTTACACTGGACTGAATGTTGAATGATGATTGGCAGCGATATCTGCGCGGCTGTTGCGTCCTTGTCCGTGCATAAATTCCGCACGTAACGCGCTGGTTTTAACTAGCGGGTCACAAAACGTGCGGTGGATGCGCGTGCATGAAGGTATAATGAGATTTATCAAAAGCGGTGATCGCAAACTGTAGGGAAGGAATTTTGAAATGTGTCACATCGTTATGAATTTTATTGCATCTTAATTTTCATTCATTTAGCTACTGTCAGTCAGTACCATCTCTCAGTTCTGCTTGCATAAATTGAAATGCGTCTCACTTCTTATACATGATGTGTTTTAGTGTGCTGGGGAAATAAGTGGTATCTACAAAACCTGAACTCTTAATCAAGAGCATGTGATTTTTTTAATGTGATAGTTTGTGTTTGAGTGTGCTGTGTACATGCATAAGATAATAAATCCTATATCATACATGTACAAATGTACTCTCCTGTCTGAGAGAGTGAAGAAATCGTATACAGCATTAAGGAACAGCGTATTTTTCTTACATTAGCATGAACAGTTTTTGCACATGCAGTTAGTAATAAATAGTTGTAGTACCACATATGAATATATATATACAGCTCTGGAAAAAAAAGAGACCACTCTATATTTTTTAATAAATCTGCATTTTTAAATCCTGGTTTGATCCTGGTCCTGCTGGCAGAAGGCTACACTGCGAGGCAGGCTGCTTCCAGGCTCAAAGTTTCTAAGACAGTGAAGCAGGAGACACTGGGAACGACCAGAAACCAGCCAGGTAGAGGGCAGAAGCAACGTTCTAATGTCAGAGATGACCGTCAACTTATCCGACGGCGCCTCATAAATCAGAGGATGACCTCAGGTGACCTTCAAAGGGAACGGGAGACATTAAGTGCAGGTGTGAAGTGCACTGCTAGGACAGTTCATATCAGGCTCCTAGAAGCAGGACTGAAGTCTCATAAAGCAAGGAAGAAGCCCTTCATTAGTGAGAAGCAGGGAAGAACCAGGCTGCAGTTTACGAATGTATATTTTTCACATGCACATACATTTAAAAATGAGTGAAAGTGAACATTTTGCCATGGTCTCAATTTTTTTCAGAGCTCTGTAACACTACATGTAGCATTATGTATGTTCTTAGAGTTTTTACAGATAATTACACTGGATGATTGTATGATGTAAAGCTGCTGATTAGTCACGCTGAAAACAGCTGGATTAATTGACTCCTTCCTTCTTAGATCCTTAGATGATGGCAGCAATGACTTTTTAACCGTTTCTTCAGACGAGCAGTAACGTCTGGAGCCCTGGAGCCCTGGAGCCTGCTTGTGGGTGTTGGGCTGAATCTCAGCTTGGGGGGGCTTTGCTCTCCCAGCCCGAGACCTGAAGCATCCCCCCCACGAAAAACCCCCTCTATTTTAGGTGGTCTAAGGAAGCTGAGGCTGTTTTTGGCAATGGGGTGGGGGGAGGGGGGGGGGGTTAGAGTCCTGTCCGAAGGAGGGTGTTGGGTGTTGGGTATGGATTTTGTTTAAATGCTTTATGAGTATTTGACGACTGAAACTGGAAATTCAATACATGGTGCAACTGTCGCTAATTCAATTTTCTTGATCGATACGGGGGGAAATCCAAGGAGGGCTGCTTGCTCTGATATTCTCACAGGTCCTAGACAGTGGGGATCGGATGCAAGAACATTTTTAATACGGCTCTGGGGTACATTTAGAACAGCCTTTGGGCTATGCAATTTTATAAACTGGACAGGCTTTATGTTTTCAACGATCAGTACAAATACATCAAGGTTTTTCAGCATTTTTAATCTTTTTTCGTTCAGCAGGGTTTGGATCCGTCAGATTAACGACAAACACGTTGCTCTGCCCCACAGACGCCGTTAATGAACTTACCGGACTTCTTGGTTTTGGATCTGACCTGCAACAGCTCTCCACTTGATTTCCTGACATCTCGAATTTCATCCCTTTCTTTTTTTTTTTTTTTTTTACTTTCTTTTATTTAAGGTAGCACAAACGTTACAGAGTAATGCAGGTTGTTTAGTTACCGCACAATAGCATTCCGCGCTCCGGCCTTCACAGACTAATCGGCCGCTGAACACAAAACAGAGACCAGTCTGCGCCCAAGTGCCCATTGCATCATCAGAGTCCATAATAAATAAATGGACCTTTGTGTTTATCTTATTAAGTCCCAGCCGATATCAGACTCTCTCCTAAGCCATTGTCTTCGTGCCTCAGAAGAGGTTCTGGAGGATTGGCTCGCCGACCGCCACACGTGCTTCTTGTGCCGCTTAATTTGTGAATCAGATGGAAGAAGCTTCCAGGAGGCGATTGCCCCTGCAGTAGGTTCCTCACCCATGGCTCTGTGTGTGGGACATGCCAGACCACAGTGGGGTGGCTGCATCTAAAGGAGTGGGTACCTGTGTCTGCAGAAATGTTTGTCTGTGGACGTCACACAGTTGTTGGGGGAACATTAAATTCTTTGTGCCCTTCTGTCTCTCCTGTCCTCCCCCCATCTCTCTTCCCCGCTCCCCTGTCATACCCCTACTCCTCCCCCCAGATGGGTGCCCGAACCTGTGTAACGGTAACGGCAAGTGCACCATGGGCCAGAACAGCTGGCACTGCGAGTGCGAGGTGGGATGGAGGGGCTCGGGCTGCAGTGTCGCCATGGAGACCTCCTGTGCAGACAACAAGGACAACGAGGAAGGTGAGGGAGATGGAGGAGCATGGAGAAGTATGGAGGAGTATGAAGGAATATGGAGGAGCATAGAGGAGTATGGAGAAACATGGAGGAGTGTGGAGGAGCATAGAGGAATATGGTGGAGGATGGGGGGGGGCAGGTACATTGTCCCGTAAGGGAAACCACTGCAGGATCATAGCTCAGTTTGACTGTTCCAATCTAATTAATGGCAATGAAGAGGTAAACATTCCCATACATACATGTATGCACCCACTAACACACTCACAAGCGGGTGAGAAGACATCAGCTCACAGGAATACCCACCAGCACACTCACAGGCGGGTGAGAAGATATCAGCTCACAGGAATACCAACAAGCACACTCACAGGCGGGTGAGATGACATCAGCTCACAGGAATACCCACCAGCACACTCTCAGGCGGGTGAAATGACATCAGCTCACAGGAATACCCACCAGCACACTCACAGGCGGGTGAGATGACATCAGCTCACAGGAATACCCACCAGCACACTCTCAGGCGGATGAGATGACATCAGCTCACAGGAATACCCACCAGCACACTCACAGGTGGGTGAGATGACATCAGCTCACAAGAATACCCACCAGTACACTCACAGGCAGGTGAGAAGATATTAGCTCACAGGAATACCCACAAGCACACTCACAGGCGGGTGAGATGACATCAGCGCACAGGAATACCCACCAGCACACTCTCAGGCGGGTGAAATGACATCAGCTCACAGGAATACCCACCAGCACACACATAGGCGGGTATGATGACATCAGCTCACAGGAATACCTACCAGCACACTCACAGGCGGGTGAGATGACAGCTCACAGGAATACCCACCAGCACACTTACAGGCGGGTGAGATGACATCAGCTCACAGAAATACCCACCAGCACACTCACAGGTGGGTGAGATGACATCAGCTCACAGGAATACTCAACACACTGTTCCCCAGCACCCTTAAATCCAATGGGGTTATTATAATAATAACAATAATAATCCATCCATTCATTTTCTGCATCCACTTGGCCTGTTCATAGTCACTGGGGTACAGAGCCTATCCTAGAAGCTGTGGGCAGGAAATAAACCAGGATGGGGCGCCAACCCATCACAGGACATACACACACACACACACACATGCACACCTACGGGGAAATTTGGCAACTCTAGTTAACCTCAGCATGTTTTTGGACTATGGGGGGAAACCAGAGTACCCGGAGGAAACCCCACGACAGCTCGGGGATAGCATGGGAACTCCACAGACATGGAGCCGTGGCGGAGACTGGAACGCTGGCCCCAGAGGTGTCAAGGAACAATAGCAACAACAATAATAACAATTTTCAACTGTTAAGTGTGATGTTCTAGAACCATAGTAATGAAATGAAAAGTTCAGACTCAGGTTGCATCTAGTGAAACAGCCACCGGCCCTTTCTCAGTCGAAAAGCATGCGACTGATGAATATTTTAAATAACTCTCCTCCTCCTCCGTCTCCTTGCTTCTCATCTTCCCGTCTGATTCGCCTGTAGTCCTTTCTTCTGCTGAGCTCTCACTGCAGGAACTCTCAGATTTACCCCTTGTAGTTTTTTTTTCCTGCTTTATCTGAAGTCTTTCAGAGACACATTTTGTTTTTATTTCCGTTCTGTCAGTGTGGCGGGGTGTGGGTAACTGGGGGGCTTGTCAAGGGAGGGGGGCTGCATTTGGGGAGAGAGATTAAAAACAGGAGCCTTCTCTGTGCCTGAATGATGTCCTGTTTGACTTTGACAAGTTTTCTAAGTGTGTAACTGATGGGATTATTTTCTGATGCAAGAATTTTGCTGGGTACGTGAGTGCTGACGTCAACACACTTAAGATAATATAGTGAAAATAATTAAGCATCAGTAGAATTAATAATTTGATGTAATATTATTTTACCAAAATAATGAGTCAGACTTGTTTAGTGTTAAATTGTGTTTGATGCTGAGTTTAATTTCATTTCCTTAAAAAGGCTGAGTTGATAATTAAATCAGTGCTTTTTCGGACTTGGTATACAAGACGAGTGATGAGGCTGGAAACGCCTGGCCAACGGTTAGGTCTCCACGGATCCGTCTGGCCACCTGTCATCCATATCTCTTGCCTTTCAGACGGACTAACAGACTGCATGGATCCAGACTGTTGCATCCAGATTTCCTGCCAGACCAATCCGCTCTGTCTGGGGTCACGTGACCCTCTGGAGATCATTCAACAGACACAACCATCAGCTCAGAAAGTGAGGTCGTTCTACGACAGGGTGAAAGTGCTGGTGGGAAGGGACGGAACCCACATCATTCTCGCCGACAACCCCTTCAATGCCAGGTGACCCTGCCTTTACTGCCACCTCATGGAGAATCAGGGAAACACACCTCTTTGATACAGAATTGGGTTTCATTTGCTTTGGGTCTTTGGCTGCTAGGCAACCCGCACAATGCAAGACCTCTCAGAATTTTTCTCTTGTGAGCATTTACAGGTAGATGATGGTTGACAGATCTTTCAAAAACAAAACATCTTTTGCTTTTCAAAGATCCTAATAAATATTTAATCGCAACAGAACCAGACACTGTTGTGCCTCGGAAAACCCAGCTTTTCAGTCATAACAACAGCGTGAAAGCGAACAGACCTGGCACTAACTACAGATCACCCAACAGAAGGACTCAGGGGATTTGGTTTCTGAAGATTTTTGTCAGACTGTTGATCGCTACAACCTTTGTTGTTGGGAGGTTCCTGGATAAGTGTGGGGATGTGAAAATGTAGTGTGATTGCACTGTTTTTGACTCACTGGCAGTAGCTGTAATTAGAATTATGGATTTAGGTCCTATTTACACTGATTCTAATCACTGACGCGCTGCAAGCAGGGCTGATTAGACAGATGGATTATTTAAACATGATAGCACTGATTGGACCCATGGATTATTTGGTTTGATATCACCAGTTGGACCCATGGATTACCTACTGCTGATTGCACTGATCGCGTTCAGATACCCTAATAATTAATTCACTGCACAAGAAATAGGTACACTGAGATCATAACTGATAACACTCACAAGAGTGATGGCTGATTAGATTGATTATTTATGGTTGATTAGATTGATTTTGATAGGTCTGTTTAGACTCTTGGGTTATGTGCTGCTGTTATCACCAATTGGACTTGAGGATCATTTACTTTTCAGTAGTATTTATTGCACTGATGAACTGCTCGGCATTGATAGGTCGCCCGGCGTTGACAGCTTCATCTGATTGGCTGCTGTGTTTGTGGTTTTTCAGTCTGGCGTCTCTGATTCGAGGGCAGGTTCTCACCAAGGACGGGAGTCCCCTGGTGGGAGTAAACGTGTCCTTCGTCAAATACCCCCAGTATGGATACACCCTCACAAGACGGGACGGAACGTGAGTGACATCGCGTGTCCTACATAACGCCATACCTTCTTCCTGATGGATCTTGACAGATCAGCATGATTTTTTTAGTAGCTTACACTTGCGTATTGTGTCACTTTTGATTTTCTTAATGCTATTTATCCATCCATCCATCCATTGTCCAACCTGCTTATCCTACTGGGTCGCGGGGGGGTCCGGAGCCTATCCCGGAAGCAGTGGGCACGAGGCAGGGAACAATCCTGGACGGGGGGTAATGCTATTTAACGCAAAAAAAAAATCACTATTCCTGGATTGTCTATGTTTCGTTTAACAGAAGCTAAAATATATGTTTGGACTCATGTGGGAATACGATTAGTTAAACTAGGGAGAATCGTGCTGAAGAATGAGCAGCGTTCACTTTGAGTCAGATTGATTTGTAGCATTAGCTGTTTACCATCGTCAGCTGCTACTTGTTTCACAGTTAGTGATTAAAGAGGTCAACGAAGCAAGCGTTCCAATAACGTGGAGCAAGTTGTTCCAGTAAATAAAAATGCAGGAAACGTTATCAATATTTGAGGAAAATAAGGTAAGAAACTGTGCAATTCCTGTAATCCTTGGTCTGCGTGGTGGCAGTTGCGTGCGTGTGAGCAGTGTGGGCTGATATGAGGCTCTTGTGAAGATTGATGGCCGTCGATTATAACACTGACTCCTACTAAACCCACCGTTAGATGAAAGCTGAGCCGCTTTTATTTCTTTAAACTTTTTCCAGCGGAGGGCTGTTTAAATACATAAATGTAATTCGCGGTGAATTACTAATCACCATTCAGGCCAAGGCAATTTACATGAGGGACGGCTTTTTAAAGGACTTCAGATGAAGGAGTGTCAGTTAACGAAACCCAAGCCTGCCGTATCTGAGGCACGCAGCACAGCAAATAGGCCGTAGGCCGTTTTATGGAAAAAGCAACAGTGAAGAACAAAACCCAATTGTTGCCAGGCTGTGTAGAAACACTGGATTATGTATGTGATATGTGGAAGGGACTGCATTTGCATACAGGTAACTGGGTGGGGGTGGGCAAGGCTTATAATGTGAGGGCCAGCCCCCCCGCAATGGAACCAGACCTGTTTTCATAGCAACCTCTCTTTGAGGTTTTCAAGCTCACTCTCCCCCTCTCTCTCTCTTCCTCTTTCTCCCGTTACTCTGCCCAGGTTCGACCTCGTAGCCAACGGCGGGGGCTCCCTGACGCTGCACTTCGAGCGTGCCCCCTTCCTAAGCCAGGAGCGCACCGTCTGGCTGCCATGGAACAGCTTCTACGCCATGGATACGCTGGTGCTGAAGACGGAGGAGAACACCATCCCCGGCTGCGACCTTAGCGGCTTCGCGCGGCCCGACCCCGTGGTGGTGGCCTCGCCGCTGTCCTCCTTCTACAGCTCCCACCCGGGGGAGAAGCCCATCATCCCCGAAACTCAAGTATGTGGGGGAGACGTTCTCCAAACTCCTCCTTAGACACTGCATCTCGAGGTGTCTCTCAGTACCAAGAACGCGAAGATTGTACTTGTGGTCTCTGCAAGACCGGTCTTGCAAACTTGGGCCGCAATGAATTATGGGATTGGACATGTTTGGCAAGGATGCAACTGATGTATCATAAGAACATAAGAACATAAGAACTATACAAACGAGAGGAGGCCATTCGGCCCATCAAGCTCGCTTGGGGTCCTTGATGGCAGGGCAAGAACGATATCTGGGGATTTTTACCGTCCTCTGTACTTCTGTTCTTAGTATTGGAACTGGTCTTCAGCGATGGAGAAATACACTGTCTCGCGTCTCTCTCCTCGTCCTTGTCGGGCTGCAGGTGCTCCATGAGCAGGTGGAGATTCCCGGCACCAGCCTGAAGCTCTGCTACCTGAGCTCGCGGGCGCCGGGCTACAAGTCCCTGCTGAAGATCATCATGACTCAGGCGCTGGTACCCCTCAGCCTCACCAAGGTGCACCTCATGGTGGCCGTCGAGGGCCACCTCTTCCAGAAGTGGTTCCACTCGTCCCCAAACCTGGCCTACACCTTCATCTGGGGCAAGACGGATGCTTACGGCCAGAAGGTCTATGGGCTGGCGGAGGCTGTCGGTGAGTATTGCTGGGGTGTGGGGGGGCGAATCGCCTCCACAGCTTCTCTTAAAGATGACCTGAAACTTCAGTGTTTCCGTACAGCTCCTGGAATCCCGATTCATGTTAACATTCATGCCCTGTGAATTAATCATGTGTTATAGTTATTGATTAGGGATGGGGGTTGTATTTTATTATTATTTTTTGGAACGAAAAGATTGTTTTTGTACTTTCTAAGTTGAACGAAATGAAGCTTTATTTACCATATGTACAACAGCAAGTAAAATAGAATGTTATTATTGACATTTCCCATCTTGCTCACAAACATGTGAGGTGAAAATGAACCTTGGGGTCGGGTTCATTCATCCAGGATCCCTGAGCATTTTTGGAGGGGGGGGGAGGGGAGAGAGGTTTAAAGGTCTTGCTCAAAATGGGTAGAGTGCTGAGATTTGGCAACTCTGCCGAGCATGGGATTCGAGCCAGCGAACTTCCGATCACAGGCGCAGAGGTCTAACCCACACACAGAGCGTAATTTAAAAATATACCCAGTGCAGTAATTTAGCATGGTAAACATGAGTATGTCCAGACAAGGAGAACAGCTGTGCCTCGTGAGCATTTTATGTCCTACTGTTTGTGTGCGTGTGAAAATGTTCAATTGTTGATATAACGCAGCGCACCACAACGAAATGTGTCCTCCGCATTTAACCCATGTGACATTGTGAGAGTATCGGCCCGCTCAGGGCCCGGCATGGGGTTCTGGTCCAGCCTGCTCCGGGGCTGAGGGACAGGCAGAGATGCCAGGATCCGGGGCCCTGAGAGTGAATGTGAGATGAGCACTGAACATGGACTGCGCCAGGAGTCGGAGAGCTGACGCTGTATAAATCATGTTCATTCATACATTATTAATCTGCCGTCTCTGAAACACTGGCTGTGCCCGGACTGCTGCTGTTTCGTGGGCACAAATCTTCTGAAAATGCCTACAAACTGCATAGACCTTGTTTTATTTTTTTCATAATTTTTTCTTTTTGGTGGAGTGGGATTTGGAATCGTTCATTGACTGAAAGCGACAGCCGCCAGGGAGTCTCTGGAAGTTTCTAGCAGAGGATGTGTGTGTGTGTGTGTGTGTGTGTTTCTTGCTGTCTTTGTGGTGGCACTTTTTGAGAAGAATCTGCTGTTGAGCTTTGTTGGAGAGAAGTTAGGAATCCCGTTGATTGCATTAAATGCATCGCTGCGACGTATCGACGGAGATCTTGCACACGCTCTCGCTCCCCAGTGTCCGTCGGCTACGAGTACGAGACATGTCCCAACCTGATCCTGTGGGAGAAGCGGACAGTCCTGCTGCAGGGGTTCGAGTTGGTGCCCTCCCACCTGGGCGGCTGGTCCCTGGACAAGCACCACGTCCTGAACATCCGCAGCGGTATGAGCCGTGGCGGTCGAGCCCCGCCCCCACACGTGGGCCAGAACGCGGGAGACTAGCCTGTGGTCAAAGCCATCGCTTCCCGAAGAATTAGGAGAAAGTCCTGCATCCGCGAGCACCATTGCATTCCACCGTGCAGCACATGCCGCATTTAAACGGTCGTGGATGGTGTTTATTCACCATTACTCACTTCCCCGGGTAATACAGTGCCATCTGGCAAAAAAAGACAATTAATATAAAAATGCTTAATCCTGGCTGCCTTTAAACGAGGCACCGATTAAAAAAAAAAAAAAAACCCAAGCAGATGGGTTTGCCGTCCTGAAAGCAGCCAGTGAGGTCATGCAACAACCCAGAGTCGACACCAGCCAATCAGCAGCACAGATACCAGCCAATCAGCAGCACAGCATGCAGCATCACCGGTTTTGGTCACGTGTCACATAGAAAAGCGCCTGATGACATCACGGATAGCGACCGCTCGTTTGAATGCTTGGTTTAAATGCGGGCGTTTCCTAAAAACAGGGACTGCTGCTCCCCCTACAGGGACACTACACAAGGGCAGCGGGGAAAACGTCTTCGTATCGCAGCAGCCGCCTGTCATCACGAGCATTATGGGTAACGGGCGGCGGCGCAGCATCTCCTGCCCTAGCTGCAACGGCGTGGCCGACGCCAATAAGCTGCTGGCGCCGGTGGGCCTGGCGACCGGGATCGACGGCAGCCTCTACGTCGGCGACCTCAACTTTGTGCGCAGGGTCTACCCCTCCCTCAACACCACCGCCATCCTGGAGCTCAGGTGGGCTGCGGTGCCTTGATGGGGGGCAGGCAAGCACCCCCAAGAGTTCGAAAGACTGCAGTGAACTCGCACCTGTCCATGTAGCAGGTTCCTTCTAAGGGATCGTGTCCAAACTCACAGACCTGTCCTGGTGTTTCTATGCCCCTTCTGTATTTTCTATACCTATGATTGCATAGATATTCTAAGCCACAGGTATTAGATCTCACCCCACCCAAAGAATTTCCAGTGGGTTAGTTCTCTTTAAATAGCAAGTATTTTTACCCAGATGTTTGCTATTAATTTATATTGTCTGCCCATCTTTATAGTTCGTTCTGCTTCAACTAACTTCTGTTTTTCTTCTCTATTCTTTGTCTTCAAGAAATAAGGATTTCAGACACAGGTAAGTCATTCAGCTGAAGCGAGTTCAGCGGTTTCGATGATGACATCATCACGATTCATTGATTCTCCATGATCATTCATAGCGGCGTGTGGCCACGGGCGCGTTAGGGATGTTAACAAGTCCCTCCGTCTCACTTCAGCACTGACAGAGCCATGCGGTAATTCACTCATCATCGCGGCGTGGAATGAGGGGTGTCCCATTTCTGACGGAGCGTAAGGGAGCGTGTGTGTTTGTGCGACTTTTTCTTTTAAGGTGCATCTGGCTTTGTTTACCATCGTAACCATGACATTTCCTTTGATATGTATTAAGCTGTGCGTGTTTTTTTTTCCCCCCCTCTGCTGGGGGAAATAAGCGTAATCTTTCTGTAAGGTGTTGGGAAACGGCGGTGGGAAGCGGAGGAAAGGGGCGGGACTTGTTGGTGACGTCCGGCGTCTGTGTGTTTTTTATTGCAGCAGCAACCCAGCACACAAGTATTACCTGGCCGTGGACCCAGTAACTGGGACGCTGTTCCTGTCGGACACCAACTCGCGGCAGATCTTCCGGGCGCGCTCACTTACGGGAGCGAGGCCGCTGTCGGACAACACCGAGGTGGTGGCCGGAACCGGAGAGCAGTGCGTGCCCTTCGACGAGGCCCGGTGTGGGGACGGCGGCAGAGCCGTCGAGGCCACCCTCATGAGCCCCCGAGGTGAGGCGTGGGGCGGGATTTAAGGCCGGAGGCTCATCACGTTAACGATTAAAGAATTAGATTAGAATCCGCGGGTTGCGACTCTTCTGGTAGCTGAGCAACATCTGAGATCGTTTAATGAAATTAAAAGCGTGGCTCGGAAACGGCGGGGATTATCGCAGCTCTGTGGGGAATTTATAGCCCGGGTAAAAGTTCTCGCCTTTTGCCGGAGCGTGCCGACGCCTGCAGCTCGGCGGGTAATTTGCCGGTGTTAAGCGGAACGAGGAGAGCGACCCGCACGTGTCTGTCTGGCCCCGCCGTCACCTGCCCGCGCACACCTGTCACGGCCCAGTCCTGCTGCCGGATGCTGAGCGTGTCAGCGCCTGGCATCCTGGCGCCATCTGCTTCCCCCCCGTACCTCCCGCCACCAGCCTGGGCGATCCCCCATACTCGCACCCCCACCCCCCTCACCCGCACATGACCCCTGCTTGTTACCCATCAGTCTGCGCTCTCCAGGACTAATAAGGAAAGCGCAGGACTGTTAGCATGGATTCCTCCAAATACCTTGGTCTGGATGGGTCACAGCAGAGTTGCTCAAATTCCATGCTCTTAACCAGGGAGCGTATGGACCCCCGTCTTAAAAAAAATGATAGAATTGCCCCAGCTCTTAATAAAGTGCTGCTTTACTGGGGGATGAATAATTCTGAGCCGATCGCGAGGTTTAAAGTGCCGAAGAGGCACATTAATCGATGACTCACCATCACTGTCAGTTCTGTCAAAACTGAAGATTGGATTTGGTTCTGTTCCCTTAATAAAATACCAGTCCATTTTGTTGGCTCACTGTGACACTCGAATGTAATTTAGCTTAATTAATTATTTATAGGCTACTTGTTCAAGGGTTAAGAATGACAAAAGTAATAGGAGATTAGAGGAAATAATGGACGTTTACTGATTTTGCTGAGCGAAAGGGTAAAATCATTAGATGTTTTGATAAAATTACTCAAAAACATTTTTAGATGTAGTTTCACCAAAATACTTGGCGGGCATTGGAGGAAAAATGAGAGAATTAGAATTTAAGGATCAGTGGTCATTGTCAACACACCACAGCACACAACAACGAAATGTGTCCTCAGCATTTGACCCATATGTGACTTTCGTGACATAGCAGGGGGCAGCTAATTCAGCGCCCGGGGAGCAGTGCTTGGGGACGGTACCTTGCTCAGGGTACCTCAGTGGTGCCTTGCTGGTCGGGGATTCAAACCTGCAATCTTTCAATTACAAGTGCGCTTCCCTAACCATCAAGCCACCACTGCCCACATTTGTGGCAAGACGCTCCACAAATGCATTATGAGATCAACTGAAGCGAAAAAGGTTAATTAATTAAGGAGTATGACACCCCTGGCTTAGCGGCTTACAAACGTTACGCTGACGATTCTGCCCAAGCCGTTTTACTGCCCAGCCAAGTCTCTTTGTCATGGGAAGCAGCAGATAGTAGTTACAGCCGTTTGAACACCACTCTGCAGGACACGCAGGATGCCAGTGAAGCTTTACGCAGAACAAGCGTATTCTCACTTTGCCATTTCCTTCTTCTGCACGAGTTGATGTCTTGGTAATAATTATTAGAGCGTGTTCAAACATTGGCGCACACAGGCATAAGTATATGAATACACTGTGATTGTTGCACTAAGCCCCCAACTCCCACCTCGCCAGGGATCGCCGTTGACAAAAACGGCCTCATGTACTTCGTGGACGCCACCATGATCCGCAAGGTGGACCAGAACGGCATCATCTCCACGCTGCTGAGGACCAACGACCTCACGGCGGTGCGGCCGCTCAGCTGCGACGCCAGTATGGATGTCAGCCAGGTCAGTGCCGCCCCTCCTCCGCTTCTCGCTCGATTATCCCGAGGAACCCGCCTGTAACGGAGGTCGCCGGCACCATCCATCTTCAGGTCCGCCTGGAGTGGCCCACCGACCTGGCGGTGAATCCCATCGACAACTCCCTCTACGTGCTGGAGAACAATGTCATCCTGCGAATCACCGAGAACCACCAGGTGAGCATCGTGGCCGGTCGGCCCATGCACTGCCAGGTGCCCGGCATCGACTACTCGCTCAGCAAGCTGGCCATCCACGCGGCGCTGGAGAGCGCCACGGCCATCGCCGTCTCGCACGCCGGCGTGCTCTACGTGGCCGAGACGGACGAGAAGAAGATCAACCGCGTGCGGCAGGTCAGCACGGGCGGCGAGATCTCCCTGCTCGCCGGCACGGCGTCCGACTGCGACTGCAAGAACGACGTCAACTGCAACTGCTTCGACGGCGACGACGGCTATGCCGCCGACGCCCGCCTCAACTCGCCGACCTCGCTGGCCGTGTCACCGGACGGCACGCTCTTCATCGCCGACCTCAACAACATCCGCATCCGCGCCGTGCGTCCCAACTGGCCGCACCCGACGCCGACCGGCCAGTACCAGGTGGCCTCATCCCACGAGCAGGAGCTGTACGTCTTCGACGAGGAGGGCCTCCACCTGCAGACGGTGAGCCTCATCACCGGGGAGACGCTCTACAACTTCTCCTACGCCCCTAACGGCGAGCTGGCCGCCGTGGCCGACAACTGCAACAACACGGTGCGCGTGCGGCGAGACGGGGCGGGCCCGAGCGGCGCCGGACTGCTGCGCCTCGTCCTGCTGCCGGAGAACCAGGTGGTGACGCTGGGCCTGGACCCCGCCGGCAGCCTGCGCTCCGTCTCCGCGCTCAACCGCGAGGTGGCGCTGCTGAGCTATAACGGGAACACAGGTCTTCTGGCATCTAAGGCGGAGGAGACGGGCTGGACCACCTTCTATGAGTGAGTATGAGTTTCCATAGTAAAATACAACCGGACACAATCGGCCATTTGCACGCCACTGAATTGTTTTTGAAGGGAAAAAAAAAATGCTGCGATACAAATTCCGACACCGTGTGTGTTTTTTTTTGTGTAGACCAGTGTTACCCAGCCCAGTCCTCATTGTCCACATTTTTGCTCCCACCCAGAGAGTCCACATGCATTTTGCATTGTTTTGTCACTGGAAGCAAAAATGTGACAGTCTGCGGGTTTCCAAGGACCGCTTCGAGAAACAGTGGTCACATCACCTTAATTTTTAGGTATATTAAAATTGTCACTTGTTGCTCTCATTTAATGATTTTTTTTTTACCATTTTCCCTGAACAGTAACTCTTTCCCTGGATTTAATTAAATGCTTTTGTTTATTGAAGAAATAAATAAAACTGATTAACGATCTCAGAGGCAAAATCGACAGTTTAGATAATGAAGCTGTTTTCAAGCTGGTTTTAAAAACAGAGGAAATTGATATGTTACAGTAATATGTTTGTAAGAATGAGTCCCCGGAAAGCCTTTGGTACGACATGAGCAGATTAGCATGAGATACGACGTAAAGCAGAGGTAATTCCTACAAAGCATCGGATTCGCGCATCAGATTCTCTTTGTGTGAAAACAAACCTTGTTTCAAGCACAGCACCTCCTTTGATGGAGGCTGTTTCCAGATGTTAGATGATCCACGCATCATATTGTCATTCCAATCCATAGTTCTTCCACAGCTTTGAGAGCATTGCATTTTAGCTATATTCCTGCCTATCGCTGTGCCGCGTTACATGATCACATGACCAGAGTACACGGCTGATGCCATTGGTTGGATCAGAGTTTGCTGTAGGCCCACGTACCTCCTGAGTTAGGGGCTGTAATCCTTGGGGGGGGGGGGGGGGGTGAAACGCATTTTCAGTCCCCACAAGGGGAGCTCATTTATTTATTTATTTATTAATTATTTTTTTAATATAAAAAAAATATTAATATTTAATAGGGGAGCTCATTTATAAAAAGCAGTGACTGCAATCAAAAAATGAAGATGCCCAAAATCGTGTATTTTGTTTGGTTCCTTATGGTTCAGGTTAGGGCTGGGTAGGGGTTAAGGTTGTCATTGTTGGGTTTAAGGTTTTTCCCATAGAGATGAATGGAGAGTCCCCACAAAGATATGAATACAGTTGTCTGCGTGTGTCTGTGTCTGTGTCATTCTCCCCAAGTCAGATTGGTTTCCTTCTGCAGTCCAAAAAAAATGCAATTAGGTGAACTGGAAAATTGCCCAAAGTGTGAGTGTACTCTGTGATGGACTGGCATCCTACCCAGAGAGTCTCAGCCGCACACCCAGTGCTTCCGCACTGCATTAGACGGCGGGTGGATAATCCTGCCCACTGGCTCAGTAGAAACTCTGGTACTAAACTGTAAAGTGTTCAACCCTGTGTGTCCCTGGCTGACATTAGTAGTTGCCGGTGTGATAATTTGACCTCAGAGCTTGTTTTAATTCACAGCGCACTGTAAAATCCAGAAGCCTCCATGTTTTTCCCATATTCAGCTCACAGGCTATATATTGCTAGTTCCTCTCCTTCTGCCACCTGTCCCTTCCTGCCTGCGCCTCATCCCTGATCTGACACACAGAGACTGTTAGAGCTCCCTCGCCATGTGGCCCGATCGCGCACCAGGAGAGGGATGTGACAACCCGTGACAAACGTGTGACGGCCGCCGGCTCCTCGCCGCCGCCTCAGACCCCGAGCCCTGATCTGCCAGGTGTCGGGAGGGGAGCTGAGGCGTGTTCTGTCATCTCCTCGGTGTGCAGGTACGACAGCGAGGGCCACCTGACCAACGTCACCTACCCTACGGGCGTGGTCATCAGTCTGCACTACGACATCGAGCGCTCCATCAGCATCGACATCGAGAGCTCCAAGAGAGATAACGACGTCAGCATCGTCACCAACCTGTCCTCCGTGGAGGCGTCATATACCGTGGTGCAAGGTGAAGATCCAAAGGCTTTTACAGCACTGTCACATATTTAGAAGTGAATTTGTTTTTCCACCATTCCTTAAATCATATTTGGAAGCAGAAGACCAGTTCAGTCGAGCAGCCCTCCTGATGATCATGGATGGATGGATGATGGGTGCCTGTGTGTCCCTGGCTGACAATAGGATGGATGGATGGATGGATGGATGGATGGATGACGGGTGCCTGTGTGTCCCTGGCTGACAATAGGATGGATGGATGGATGGATGGATGACGGGTGCCTGTGTGTCCCTGGCTGACAATAGGATGGATGGATGCATGATTTGTCCTGTGAAAATGTTTTTGGAATTAGCCCAGCGATGATGTTTTTAGAAGACAGGGCTGCATAAATCATTTAGCTCCAAACGGTTCCAGGCTCATTCCGTATGTTCCCTGCGAAAAGCTAATGTTTTTCAGTAGTTTGTAAGTGGAATTTTAATTCTTTGATTAGCCTAAATTTGTAAACAGGCGTCTCAGGCTTGTACTTGCGAAATCCCCATTTCGAATTCGGTTCTGCGTTTGAATCGATGGCTCGCAGAACACAGACAACACGACCACCTGCCGAGGCCACCTACGTAAACACACCCCGTCACTCTCTACCAGACTCAAACAGCCTTTGATGCCAGGGATGGCAGCGATGCCGAGCGCTCATTTTAAATTTCTGCTCTGTAACTTCGTGATGACACGGGGGTTTCGAGAATTATGAGAAACTGCCTCCGGGCGTCAATAAAAAAAAATAGATATTTGCATATAAAGCTGGCTTCCTGCTCTGGGCTCACAGTACTCTGCACACGCACAGCCAGAGTGGACTCCTAGCAAGTAATGAGCTTGTCCCAAAGCTTCACTTTGTTTTGAAGGGCATGTTGTTTAATTGTGATTCAGCTGTGGCATTTGCGGTACATTAAATTCCTTAAATCCATTTTATTAGCTAATGAAATAAACGCAGGTTTTCCTTTTTTTGAGAGATGACGAGAGTGAATTCCAAGTATTTAATTCCATCACAATTACAGAAGCACTCGGCAGAGAGTATAGACAGGATCCTTGTTAGTTTAGTTTGAGAACATCCGAAGTCAAATGAAGCCCACTCTGCTTTTTCCGGTCTCCTCCCCCTCGCAGACCAAGTCCGAAACAGCTACCAGTTCTGCTACAATGGCTCGTTGCAAGTGATGTACGCCAACGGGATGGGCATGAGCTTCCACACGGAGCCTCACGTCCTCGTCGGAGCCGTCAGCCCCACCATCGGGCGTCGTAACATCACGCTGCCCACCGACAACGGCCTCAACTCCATCGAGTGGAGGCTCCGCAAGGAGCAGGCTAAGGGCAAAGTCACCGTGTTTGGCCGGAAACTGCGGGTGAGTAGGGCGGGTTAATCTTGGCACAGCTCCACCGATCGCTCTACGGAGGGCTCCTCACCTCAAAGTATCATCGTGGTGCTGGTTTGATGACTAGTCCTTCTGTTTAGAGGCAGTGAGGTATCCAGTAATGAGTTGGGGTTCCCTCCGCAAACTCCACAGGCTCACGGAAGAAACCTGCTCTCGATAGACTTCGACCGGAACACCCGCACAGAGAAGATCTATGATGACCACCGCAAGTTCATGCTGCGCGTCATGTACGACGTTCAGGGCCGGCCGGCCATGTGGCTCCCCAGCAGCAGTCTGGCCGTGGTCAACGTGTCCTATGCACCCAACGGCCAGCTGCTAGGCTTGCAGCGGGGCAGCATGAGCGAGAAGAAGGAGTTTGACTCCCTCGGACGCATCGTTTCACGCTCCTTTGTAGACGGGAAGGTGTGGAGCTTCAGCTACTTGGACAAGGCAAGTTTTAGCTGCTGGTCTTTACAAAGCCTTGACTAGCTGGTATGTGAACATCTTAGCTATGATGATGATGTCTTCCTGCTATTTTTTTTTTTTGCAGTCCATGGTGTTGCTTCTTCAAACCCAGAGGCAGTACGTCTTTGAGTTTGACACCTCTGGTTTCATCACTTCCGTCACCATGCCCAGCATTGCTCGGCACACCATGTCCACCCACGTCTCCATCGGCTACATCCGCAACATTTACAATCCACCAGAAAGCAATGCCTCTGTCGTCCACGACTTCAGCCAAGATGGACGGCCGCGGGCCACCTTCTTCTTAGGCACCGGCAGGAGAGTCCTTTACAAGTACGGCAAGCTAGGCAAGCTGTCTGAGGTTCTGTATGACAGCACAGCCGTCACCTTTGGCTACGACGACACCTCTGGTGTGCTCAAGATGGTCAGCCTGCAGAGCGGCGGCTATTCCTGCACCATCCGCTATCGCAAGATGGGCCCGCTCATTGACAAGCAGATCTACCGCTTCTCCGAGGAAGGAATGGTGAACGCCCGCTTTGACTACACGTACCACGACAACAGCTTCCGGGTTGCCAGCATGAAGCCCGTCATCAGCGAGATGCCACTCCCGGTGGATCTGTATCGCTACGACGAGATCTCGGGCAAAATCGAGCACTTTGGCAAGTTCGGCGTCATTTATTATGACATCAACCAGATCATCACCACAGCCGTGATGACGCTCACCAAGCACTTTGACACCCACGGGCGCATCAAGGAGGTGCAGTACGAGATCTTCCGCTCCCTCATGTACTGGATGACTGTTCAGTACGACAGCGTGGGCCGCGTCATCAAGCGGGAGCTCAAGATCGGCCCATACGCCAACACCACGCAGTACCGCTACGAGTACGATGGCGACGGCCAGCTCAGCGGCGTGAAGGTCAACAACTGGTCGGCATGGCGCTACAGTTATGACCTCAATGGCAACCTGCACCTCTTGAACCCTGGGAACAGTGCTCGCCTGCTGCCTCTGCGCTACGACCTGCGGGACCGCATCACACGCTTGGGCGACGTGCAATACCACATAGACGAGGACGGCTTCCTCAACCAGCGCGGCACGGACTTCTTTGACTACAACTCCAAAGGGCTGCTGGTACGAGCCTACAGCCGATCCTCTGGGGGTTGGCGGGTCCAGTACAGCTATGATGGGCTGGGCAGACGCGTGTCCAGCAAGTCCAGCCTGGGCCAGCACCTGCAGTTCTTCTACGCAGACCTAAACGACCCGACCCGCGTCACCCACATGTTCAACCACTCCAGCTCGGAGATCACCTCGCTCTACTACGACCTGCAAGGCCATCTGTTCGCCATGGAGGTGAGCAGCGGGGAGGAGTACTACATTGCCTCGGACAACACTGGCACACCCCTCGCCGTCTTCAGCAGCAACGGGCAGATGGTCAAGCAGCTCCAGTACACGGCTTACGGCGAGATCTACCACGACTCCAATCCGGAGTTCCAGCTAGCGGTGGGCTTCCACGGGGGGCTGTACGACCCTCTCACCAAGCTAGTGCACTTCACCCAGCGGGACTACGACGTGCTGGCGGGCCGGTGGACCGCACCGGACTATACCCTCTGGTCGAAGATTGGCAAGGAACCAGCTCCTGTTAACCTCTACATGTTCAAGAACAACAACCCACTGAGTGACATGCTGGACATCAAGAACTACGTCACAGGTACCGTGGGGGCCGTCAGTCCACTTATAAAAGTAGTTTCTGATACAAACTCACTACTGTGGCTATATTTTGCTTAATTACTTGTTTGAATAATGAATTAATAATGCATTATAAAAATTAACAATATTCATGTACCATTTCAATAGGCAATATCCTTATATGGTGCCTGGTAATGGTAATTTATTCTTTAGGAAATCTGCATATGGTGCATATTCTTACTCGTGTGGTCGTGCTCGGTGTGGGAGCTTATCTCCATTTAAGGATGTTCTCACGCCTCTCACCAGCATCGCGATTATCTCATATTACAAATATGTTGTAGATAAGAGCTGTAATTACCATCTGAGGAGGGCCTGAGCAGCCTTCTCCTGTCTGTGTGGTCCTGTGTGTATTACATTATGGGGACCAAAAAAAAAACCTGTCTTTCCGGTCCCCAGTAGGGGAAACAGTTTTATAAAGATTTGTGACTACAATCAAGAAACTGAAAATGGCAAAAGTCTTATATTCTCTTTGGTTACTTAGGGTTAAGCTGGGTAGGGGTTAACGTGTGTGTGTGTGTGTGTGTGTGTGTGTGTGTGTGTGTGTGTGTGTGTCTCTCTCACGTCTCCACCCGTCTCCTCCCCTTCCCAGATGTGAAGAGCTGGCTCGTCATGTTCGGCTTCAAGCTCAGCAACATCATCCCCGGCTTCCCCGCACACACCTCCTACTTCGTGGAGCCGCCCTTCGAGCTCCTGGCCGCCCAGGAGTGCGAGAATGCTCAGGTGAGTCCGGTACCCGGAGAAGCTCCAGAGGGCCCGTGTAGCAAGCAAGTGGCTGCAGTGTCACTGAAGATGGTCTTCAGATGTATGCACTGGTGTTAGATGTTCCATGTACCAGGGGAGTGTGGCATGTGCTGTGTTCTGAGAGGAGTGGGTGCTGCTCCTCCCGGGATGCCTGCATGTGCTCCTCTCTCCCTGTCTCTCTGCCCCCACACTCCCCCTCTCCTCCATCCTCTATTTTCTATCCATCTTTTTCTGCCCATGTACTCATTCTCCTCTTTCTCCCCTCTCTATCCAATCCCCCCCCCGCTACACCCTAACTCCCCCATACTCCAACCATACTCCCACCTCCTCCACCCCTCATTGTCCATATTCCCCCTCCTCCGCCCACGCTCCCCTCCCACGCAGTTGATCACAGGCGTGGAGCAGGCCGCAGACCGACACAACAGAGCCTTCATGGCACTGGAGGGGCGGCTGCTGAACAAAGTCCGGCGGACCAAGCAGGACCAGCCGGGTCACTGGTACGGCACCAGCGCCCCCATCACAGGCCGGGGGGTCATGCTGGCAGTGAAGGACGGCAACGTGATCACGGGCGTGTCCAGCGTGGCCAGCGAGGACGGCCGCAAGGTGGCGCAGGTGCTCAGCGGCGCCACCTACCTGGAGGGCACACACTACACACAAGACGGCTGTGACTGGCATTTCTTCATCAAGGTGGGCTCGGCGGACGGGGACCTGCTGGCGCTGGGGCTGGCCAACGGGCACAAGACCCTGGAGAGCGGCGTCAACGTGACGGTGAGTGGCCGGTCTCGGCGCGGGGCGACAGTGGAGCTCCGCGCCGGGGCGCTGTGCCTCAGCGTGCGCTACGGGCTGGCGGCAGACGTGGCGGACAAGGAGCGCACGCGCCTGCTGGAGACGGCCCGCCAGAGGGCGCTGTCGCAGGCGTGGACGCGGGAGCAGCAGCGTGCCCGCGAGGGCAAGGAGGGCACGCGCCTATGGACAGACGGGGAGAGGCAGCAGCTCCTGAGCACGGGGAAGGTGCAAGGCTACGACGGGTACTACGTGCTGCCCGCAGAGCAGTACCCCGAGCTGGCTGACAGCAGCAGCAACATCCAGTTTCTGCGACAGAACGAGATGGGCAGGAGGTAACAGAGCACAAGCCAGCCGTACTTTACTCTCCTAAGGAGAAGAGGGGCGGGCACACTCTGACAGCTGCAGGGACTTTTCAAAAGGGAAAAAAAATAATCAAAAAAAAAAAATAAATAAATAAAATTCACTGGCTACCACAGGCAAACACAAATTACAACCACGAGAAGCAAACTGTTGTAGGCAAAGCATTTGGGAAAGCACGGAGGTGTGGAAAACAAACAGGACAAAAACTTTTTCAGAAAAAAAGGGGGAAAAAAAACCCTTTTTTTAAGAAACTATTTTTTTGCCCCTTTTCGGGGGTTTGGGGAAGCGAGTGGCAGTGGGTGAGATGCATTGATGGATCTCCAGGACGATGGGACAATAATCGACCGAGCGCAGAACGAGGTGAGGCCTGGATTGGTCTGGAGGAACAAAAAAAAAAAAGCAGAAAAAAAACCACATCGTAAAACACGTGACTTAATCCGAAGGAGCGGCAATCGGTGTCATTTTTAAAAGCGTCTGACCGGGTCTGAAAGTCCAGAAAGGGCGCCCATCAAAGTGGGGGGGGGGGGGGTTGGTCTGAAAAACCACAAACGACATTAAAGTTGCGGGGCTGGTGTGACAGTGAACCACGTTACTATCTTACGGATCACTCCCACTGCCCCACAACTATAAATCACGGTCAACTCTCAAAAAAAAAAAAACCACACTTCTTTGAAGTCTGTCTAAAAAGATTCACTGCAAAAACATTTTTTAACTTTAAATATTCAAAATTGTGGCTATATTTGCAGTCAAATTTACCATAAATGGTTTTCTTCTTTTTGCCTTTGGTGAAGGTGCAATGGCAAAGGTCACTACTTGAGCACTTATGTACAGTTGAACCCGGAAGTAAATCCTCAATGAAAAAAAAAGTAATAAGAACCGTTTATTTTTTTTATGTTTACTGACAGCTATTTATTGTTTTGTGTTCTTCGTACTCTATGACAATCATTAAAGAGTCGCTTATATTATTTAATGACCTCGTGGACGAGTTTTTTTTTTCATTTTATTTTCTGGGACGCACAGATTCATGACAGTCTGCCTTCATTTTAATTTCCAGCCAGGCAAATTAGTCACAAACAAAAAAAAATATGTAAAGTGTTTTGAAATCGTTTATACTTTCAATAAAGTCTTTGAAACTGTGAAACCTGTTTTTCTAAATATAACTGTATGTAAGTGTGTAGCTATCTATACACTACACTGTAGAACACTTTTCAAGCTATCGAGTTTTGTGCACTGATGATTTCTGACAGGAGCTGGTTTATTATGGGATGTCCAACCAATAGCTGCCATTACTACTATAAAAATGTGACGTTTACTTCCAATAAACAAAATATTAAACGTTGCAGTTTGTTTCTTTGAACTGAGGTTATCTACATACTGTATGTTGCTGATTACACACGATCATAACATTTTAAGGAGGTGGATGTTTACATTGGTTGTCCTGCATCACTAGCACCTGGCACAAAAATTCCAGAAGGGATTCAGAAATGCAGCGAGGTTTTGCCACACATTCCAGAGATGTTTACCTGCAGTCCAGTAGAACTATTGCTGTAGGTGCTTTCGACACGTTCACAATAAATGCCCGTCAGGCAAAACAGCAGTAAAATCTTCAGATATCTTTGTAGAATTAAACTGGCCCTCAGGACTAAACGAGAGGGAATTTTAGCTTGTAGGAATTCATTGACAAGAGGGACAATGTGATATCGGCTTGCTAAGCCAGTCCCCCCCAGAAGATGGCGCCCTAGGAAGTCACCTATGTTGCATAATAGGCACTGACAGGAGGAGGGTAAGAATGGAAAGGGCGTCTCGACACGGGGTTAGCAGTCAGTCACATCGGCTGGGGGGGCGGGAAGATGAGTCTGCAGTCTGTAACTGGGTAGGAAAGAAAACCATCAATCTTGTAGAAAGTTCCGGGCTACCAGCATAAATAGCCGAAACCAGAAAATAAGTATCAGACTGAAAAGATGGGAGGCGATAGATTACACATCCTTTGTCATTCTGGTTATATCAGATGATTTATCAACTACACCAGGCGACACGATGGTGCGGTGGTTAGTACTGTCGCCACACACCTCTGGGACCAGGGTTTAAGGCGTCTGCATGTTCTCCCCATGTCATACTCCAAAAATATGCTTCGGCTACTTGAAGTTACCAAACTGTGAATGGTGTGTACTGCTCGCCTTAGCTCCCCATCCTAGGTGGTTCCCTTCCTTGCGCCTCCGGACCCGCCCACGACCCTGAATAGGACAGGCGGTTTCAGAAAACAGATGGATTTATCAAATGCTTTCAAAATCCGCCGGTTCGTGTCCCCCACCACTGACCAACAAAAGGGTATGATGTTGCTGAGACAATCATGTTTGGAAGAAAATTTAATGAAGAAAATTACGAGCAGATTCCAACAGAAAAGTCCTGTGTGATACATTGGTTGGATTTTGTCAACCAAGTTAAAAGTACACTGATTTTTGACTGGAGCGGCTTAATGGAATACAGGTTTAAGTGAAGGTTCATTTCAGTTACGCGTTTTACATGTATTTTCACCAGTGTTTTCAAAAGTAAAAAAAAATAGGTTTTCGATTCGCACAAAGCATGTTGCACGTAGACCAAAAACAGTCAAAGATTATTTAACTGTACCATACATTCTTCTTACAGTCACCTTAAAAATACTGATCAAACACATTCTCCCTGCTCAACTCCTATCGGCAATAACCTCAGATAACGATACAACAGCTCTTTTCACGCCAGATTTCCCGAGAACCTCGGTGTACCATCTAGGGGTCCGACAAAGTCAAATTACGAAGATGCGTTTTGCGAAGCTTCCAGGCTTGATTTCAGTAACTTGTGCAATCAATCAGAAACATCTGCAGTCTGGATAATAAGCCGTTATTAATGATTAATTATGATTGACGCTAATCACGCTTACTAGAGTGACAATTTCTCTCCGCCTTACACAGCTGGTAGCTAATTTATACAGATTTCCATCGGTACTGTCGAAACTGTAATTCCTGCATCTCAAACAGCATAACGCATCTTTGCTAGTTTGTGCTTTGTTCTTCCAGTGCGACAGATATGTTTGTTTCACTGAGCGTGTGCAGCACACGACAACTAGCTTCTCTGCCGACAACGAACACCAAGTTTCTCAACAGCTGTAGGCTGACCTTTAAACACTTAACCACGTCACTGCCTGAGTTGGACCCGGGGCACAGAAAGCATAACGTAATTCTACCTACTAAGGAAAAAGGAGGCCCGCCTCTCAGGAGGCCCCTGTTTTTGTGGAAACTAAGGCGGTTCAGTAGTAGCTGGAGCCACAGCCAACGATGCAAAAACAAATAAATTGACAAATCCACACAAATCACGACTGATTTGCTCATTGAAATGAAAGGGGAAGAAAATAGGAGCTGAACACTTTCAAGAAAAACCAGGAATCGGAGGCCACCGGCGTCAGGGCGAGTCTCGCCGCTGTGGTCCCGAAGGCGTGCGTGTCACCGCCACTGGCTGGCCCCTCAGTGGAAGACGGTTTGGCGCCAGCGCTTGTCGTAGAGGAAGGGCCAGAGGCTGTCGCGCACGGCCACCTTGAAGGGCGTCGGCTCCACCCCCAGGCCCAGCGACTCGAGCCGCGAGCACTCCAGCTGGGCGTTGTGGGGTCGCTGGGCACCTGCTCCCGCAGGCTGCTCCGTCAGCTACAGGAAGGGGCGGGAAGGGCAGGGAGAACAGAGTGACAATGCAAAGCACCTCCTAAAGTAAAGGATACATGCAGGACCAGGGAACTACAGGGCACAGGAACTACATCTCTAAGTTCCAAGCTGCCTGCTGCCCCAGGTACAGGAATACAAATTACGTAACGTACACCGGCTCCAGGCAGTCCATGCGGCACGGAAACACATGAGCAGACTGGACCATTGTGTTAAATTCAAATCTGACACACTGTCTAACAATGCACACAGGGGAACGTGAACTAACATCTAATTAATGTCTCCATTCACGACGCCATCAAAGAATTTGGATCTGGAAGGACGCTGTCAGAAATATACCGTAAGATTAAGGCGAGTGGTGGATACTTACAGACTGCTTCATTACTCTGTCACACAGTGACAATAATTTGACAATGAAAAAAAAACTCTCAATCACTTAATTGTCAGGTCACATAGCGAGCGCTATGTCACATGACACAGAGGGGTGTGTCCCTCACCGGTATCAGGTGACTGCTGGGCAGGTTGAAGGCGTCCGCAATCGCACAGGCCATCTCGTACTTGGTCATTTGCTCATTGCCTGAGTAGTGGAAGATCCCTCGGAGGGAGGGGTCCTGGGTGGGGGGCAGGAAAAGAAGGTTTACTAAGCAATTAAATGCAAGTATACATTTTTTTTATGTGTGATATTAATTGTACTCCATTACCAGTGATAGTACTCCTAGTGAGTATGTTCAAAAGTTAAACTTCCCAACGTAATTGGTTTTGGAGTCTGGTTTTTTGTGTGGGGGGGGCTTACTTGTAGCCTCCGCTCGGCCATGAGCCGGCAGACGCATGCCACGTCGCTGACGTAGGTGGGGAATCGCTGCTGGCAGTGATCCACAGTGCAGCTCTCGCCGCTCTGCTGCACGCGGTCCCACAGAACTGTGACGGCGCTCTCGTCCACACGCTCCACCTCGCCGTACAGGATGGGGACCCGCAGCACTGCCGCGCCTGGGGGGGGGGGTCACACAGACGTATATACAACACTGATAAACGTAATACTGTATTACGCAGTGCGACTTACGGACAGACCGGACTTACGAATGGACTGGCATACAACGCGTTATATAAAAAAATTCGCGGCCCACTTTATTAAATACGACGGTCTACTTCGTGACACTCGTGAAAATAATACGCTGTTTCAGCGGTTAATCAGCTCGAGGTTCAGATCAGTACCGTGTTACCACTTTTATTATTACTGATTTATACTATACTATAAATAAATGCTATAATTACTATTGTTATGCACTGAATTATTTTCCCGACTTAAAGACAGACTTGGATCTTGTTCATAACCTGGGAACGACCTGTATTCATTATGCATGTATCATGTAATAATATGCTACACACACACAAACACACAGAGGAGGCTGTATGACTAGATGTGGTGAATTTACAATCGACTTTTAAAAATGACATGATGATGATGATGATGATGATGATGAAGATGAGGATGATGATGATGGCAGCAGAGTATCTCACAAGCACCTGGGTTGTGGCTCAGGACCTCACGTTCGCCCTCCAGCTTGGACTTGCCGTACAAATTCAGGGGATTGGGGGCGTCGTTCTCACCGTAGGGGGGGTTGCGGCCATCGAACACGTAGTCCGTGCTGATGTAGATGAGGAATATACCGGCTGGCGGCATGGGGGAGAAAAAAGTTAGAAAAACAGACCACAAGATGGTCGAAAGTAGGATTTTCAGTCAGAATATAGGGAGTGGTCGACAGTCCACTATCCTTATGTTTCTCTTTGCACAAAAGTTTCATTAAGAATCACGTTTAACATTTGCTGTTCTTAAATAGCCGAGTCTAAGTCCTGCCACTGTTACATAGTTCGCCAGCATAATCAGTGGATCACACAGTGACCACTAGGGGGCCGACAGAACAGATGAGTCACCAGCCCCGAACGAGAAGGAAAGGGGGCTGTTCGCTCCCACCCACCCGACTCTTTCGCCAGCGTCGCCGACGCGTGGATGTTTAGGTTCATGGCCGCTTCTGTGTGCCGCTCGACGACATCTGGTCTCCGTTCAGCGGCACAGTGAACGATCACATGTGGCTGGGGGGGGGGACGGTGATTACAAGAGAAAACATCTGGCACACTGACAGCCACAGCAACAATCACTGCTAGCATTAATATTAATTATTTGCTTCTGCTAATAACAATCATCCTCATCAAGAGGCAGCAGAAAGCCTCACTGGGCAGCAATATTCATTCATTCATCCATTCACATTCATTCATTCATTCATTCATTCATTCATCCATCCATCCACCCACCCATCTTCTGTACCCACTTCTCCTGTTCAGCGTCGTGACGGTCCGTAGCCTGTCCCAGAAACTACAGGCACAAGGCAAGGAATAATCCAGGACGGGGTGCCAACCCATCACAGAACGACAGAGTACCCAGAGGAACCCCCACGACGACACGGGGAGAACATGCAAACTCCACACACATGGAGCCAGAGGAAAGGGTGACATTATTTCCTTATACAATTCAGATTACAATACAATGTAGATTTATATAACATTTCTCACAACACAGTTGCTCCAAAGCACTTGACAAGAGTGTGTGGCACTATATTATTAGCTCGTAGCTCTGGGCTAAGGACTCCTACTCATCTGCGTGTGGAACTTGCATGTTCCCCCCGTGTCGTGCTTGTTTCCTCCCACAGTTGAAAGACGGCCATTCAGGCAAATGAAAATCTCACTATTTACAAAGTGTGTTATGCCCTACAACAGCCAGGGACCCCTTTCAAGGTGTGCCCTGTGCCATGACAGACAGGCTGCAGATTCCCTGTACCCCAAACAGGATAAGAGATTTGAAGATGGATGGGTGGGTGGATGGATGGATGGATGGACGGACGGATGGACTGATGGACGGACGGACTGATGGATGGATTGATGGACGGACGGATGGATGGACGGACGGATGGATTGATGGACGGATTGATGGACAGATTGATGGATGGACGGACGGATGGATGGACGGACGGATGGATGGACGGATGGATGGACGGACGGATGGATGGACGGATGGATGGATGGATGGATGGACGGACGGATGGATGGACGGACGGATGGATGGACGGACGGACGGACGGACGGATGGATGGATTGATGGACGGATGGATGGACTGATGGACGGATTGATGGACAGATTGATGGATGGACGGACGGATGGATGGACGGACGGATGGATGGACGGATGGACGGACGGACGGATGGGCGGACGGATGGATGGACGG
>JAODLC010000052.1:5903453-5927215 GCA_026781145.1 Hippopotamyrus pictus | reverse complement strand
AATATCCGAATCTCAAAATGAAAAATCGAATGCCATCCCTCCAAACGAATATTCGAATATTCTGGTCCAGCCCTAGTGTTTACGGGTAACTCTGGGCATAGTTACGGTTGGCCTTGAACACATCCTACTGTGACAGAGAGAATTTCAAGCTGACCACTTTTATCGAAAGAATGATAAAATAACAGGAACAACAATCAACTGAAATATGACAGAAAGAAATATGACAGAAAGAAATGTGCTGATAATTTATATTTAGGTCAATAGCAAGCAGTACTACTATCAGATAGTAATATCATTTATAAAATTCAGTACCGCAGTGTAAAAATGAAGATCTCTTTTATGGGTATACAAGAACTGCATTTTGAAAATAGGGGTAAATATGTTTTTGAACAGCAATTTATTTTAAATGTCAACATTCACTTAAAAAAGAGCACTGCTCGTTTTAGCTAACAGCGCTTATGATCATGACAATGAGCTGATAAAACGGTCATCGAAAGGTATTTTCATTTTTAATATAATTTTTAAAATTGTTAATAGTTTTGCTAATTAAATATTAAATACAAAACATTAGGAAGAATGCGAACCAAAAGTAAAATAATTAGATACACTAGTGGCCAAAATTGCGGAGACACCTCCAAATTTTAGAGATCGCAATTACAGTTGCTCCAGTTACTTATTTAATTGTCCAATGTATGACATTTGTAACATTCCTTGATTGCTTATAAACAGCACCGCCTATATTCGTGTAGTGATTTTTAAAGAGTAGTGCCAAAAATGCTAGACGTTTCCACAATTTCGCCCAATAGTGTATATTCTCCTTTGATGTGCCACAGAACTGTATATGCCCGGGTCCTTTTCGGAAATGATGTCTTAAGCATTTCCAAAAGTCATTTAGCGTTCAAGTGACACCAAACGCACCCAACCCCTCCCTTACCGCCCAATTACCACGAGACTTACTAAGAATTAATCAGCTCATAATGCCGTATAACAATCAGAGCCGGTTTTTAGCAGTTTCCCCTCACTAACCTGTTTAGTCGGAAACTTTTATTTGCCGTTTTTATTTCTGACCACCTTTCCCCTCTATGGAATCAGCCAATGTTATCAAGAAAAACTTTTTGTTTACGCTGCCAGCTAAGCTTAACTAAGTCTACTTAACTAGCAATCCTTATACGTAATTAACTTTAGCAAGTTCGCTAATGTTAATTATAATTAGGTAAAAGCTAAATTACATAGCAAAGCTTAACTTTACTTCTAATGTAGCACAATGAAATGTATAGTGCAGCACAAACAACATCAACATTTACACTCTGTTAATCTTGTTGTCGGATCCAGTAAAAATTAGTCAGTGAGTAGTGAATGTCCAGTCCCGTTGTTAAAAAATGTCCGTGGCACTGACCTGTCAGTCAAAAACTTATTAGCCAATGGGGACGCGTCCCTGAAAAAACCCGCCCACGCGAGAAGTTTGTGTCAGAACTGTAAACAAAAAGTCAGACAGGGCAAGCGAGTAAGCTGACAGCGTAAACAAAGGGAAACATTATCAAAAGACCAATGCATAATGCAAGTTATAAATTTTACTTTTGAGATGACATTTCTTCTGCCTCAGTTAGTTTTTATCTTCTTGAAGCCTTGTTTTTGGTTGATGTCAAAAAAGTTTTGCTTGATGAAATTAGCACAAATCTGATTCCATACCCCTCCACCTAACCCAAGACAGCCATTACGGAGCGTGACCGACAGCATTGCGCAACGCCGCGTCTGCGCGCATCTGCACGCCTCCAAGGACAAATTAGGGAACTAATGTCTTCATTTTTTCTAAACAACTGGGACAGTTTAAGGTGTCAACAGCCTACGGTCTTTTAAGACAACGGGGTTTTAAGGCAGCCTGTGTACTCCGTGTATGACGTTGCTGGCATTTGATGAAACGACGAAATAAACGTTATAATTAAATAAGCTTCCGCATAACAACGTTTACAGGAATAACATTGGCATGGAGTAATAGCTGCAGCAGCAGCAATAATCATAAACACTACACAATGAACCAAAATCGGAGACTTAACCGGGAAATAACGATAGGAAAATAATTTATTAATATTTAGTAATAATTTATTTAAAATATTTATTATTAAAGGGAACACAGCAGCTCGTCGTGTTTGCAATGTCTTGGTCACATCTCTTTTGATCATAGTCGGGAGTCGAGTGACGTGATCGATACATTTCACGTCACGACACCATCAAATTCATACTGAAGCGCTGCCATCTTTACAATTAAGTATAATTACGCTTATATACACATTGCACGGTTCTGTGGGAGAACTTTTTTTCTGCCAGCCCAGCTCACCCCGATAACCCCCCAAAAAGACTCTTGAAGGGGCGACTGCACGGCTGGATGGACAGAGGACACTTCATCTGCTGCGAATCCGACCATAAACGCGTAACCACGAGAGAAACGCCTCCCGCTCCCAAGCACCCGCCGACTGGGGTAACGTGCACCGGCCATGAGCCTTTAAAACAGCCGCCCGATTCCATAAACAGCAGAAATAACGCAGCCAGGGGGACTAAAGCGCTAGAAAGAATAATATCACTCACATATCTTAATTAATGGATCCACCTTACTCATGCTGCATTATCTACAAGGTCCTGCGTAGACAGTTCTAGTAGAATGGACATTAATACTGTTGTGCTTCATACGCAAACATAAAGATGCACTTATTCTAAAACAGAGCCTCGGGAATGAAATAATTGTATATATGGACAAAACAAGGAGCTAACAAGCTAGGCAGTAAAACGGAAGCGTGCTATTTAACAGCAACTTGTAACTCATGTTGTGTATACCTGTAACAGTTCTACATGTCCGGGGGTGAAGTGTATCTTCAGCTCCCTGTCTCTGCCGTTCATTTCTCCGCGTTAATAGCGCTCGAATGGGAAACAACGGCGTAACAGGCGCTGCGCAGCTGGCGGACCTCTGCCTCCACGCCGCTTCCTGTCGCTGCGTAGTTTGCGTAACCCGGCCTCCACACCGCTTCTTGTCGCTGCGCAGCTTGCGTACCCCAGCCTCAAGGCCGCTTCCTGTTGCTGCGCAGCTTGCGTACCCTAGCCTCCAAGTCTCTTCTTGTCGCTACGCAGCTTGCGTACCTCAGCCTCTACGCTGTTTCCTGTCGCTGCGCAGTTTGCGTATCCCAGCCTCAAGGCCTCTCCCCGTCGCTGCGCAACTTACGTATCCCAGCCTCCACGCCGCTTCTTGTCGCTGCGCAGCTTGCGTACCCCAGCCTCAAGGCTGCTTCCTGTCACTGCGCAGCTTGCGGAGCTCCCGCAGCCTCGCCGCAAAGCATGTCGGACGCGCTATCCATTACTGCGGTCCGCTTTCGCTTTCACGCCCCCCCCCCCCCCCCCGAAAAACCTATTAAGATGCACTGTGGCTGTGCATTTTATTAAATCCGACCATATGCACAATAAGAAACGCAGTGGTTCTGTGAAAATTGCAGAAATCGAGGATAAAAATAGTCTCACTAAAGTTGCTCGCTCTGCATTTGGCGAGGGATTGTAATATGTATTATGAATGACAGCATATAGATGCCGGTTTAACACTACTATAAAGTGCGTCCAGCTTTCACTATGACAGAAAACGCAACTGTAATTTGTAGTCCGCTGAAGTCCAAGCCCGATCTACAAAATAATGTCTACCCGGCTAACTGTAGCACTGTCACCAACTGTCACCACCGCTATCACTAACTATACTGGCTGACAGAGAAGCATTTCTCCGCGCCTTCTGCAAAATAAATAGCAATTCCTGTCTAAATTATCTTACCTCGTAGTCCCCGTAAGGAAACCCAGGCATTTTTTCCAATGGAACGACAATTCTGGTGTTTTGTTAATTATTACCCAAACAATACCAGACGTGCGGAAGGCGGTCGCCGGTTCTCGATAGCACGTGAACCGCAGAGGGAAGCTTTAATCTTAAAGGGCGGTAGCGTTTAATATTTTGTACGACGATGTAAAATGCGTAGGTTTAAAAAATTTATAACACGGGTTTGTACACTTAAATAGAAGTACTTCGCTCTGTTACGTATGATGAAATAAATGTTACATTTAAAAAAAAAATGTTTTTATGCATGTTTTTGGTTTGCTTATTTATAGTTAGCTAGGAGTGAGCCAACCACGAATCGAAAATATTAGGGGGAGGGAAAAAATAGAATAGAATAGAATAGAATAGAATAGAATAGAATAGAATAGAATAGAATAGAATATGATTTTTATTGTCATTTAGAATATACACCGGTTAGTGCACATCAGAACGAAATTTCGTTGCGTTTGCTCACCATCGGCCTAGAAGAGTGTTAATACTAGAAAAACTTAAAAATATAGAGTCCAAATAGAAAATAGAGAATAGAATACAAGTGGAACCAACATAAAAATATATGGGATATATTTGCCGTTATAATGTATATAATATAATTATATACAGTATAGCAGCAAAAAAACCAGTGTACATCACTGTATCAGTTATAGTGCAAGACATGAAGTGCAGAAAGTTCTTGAAAAATTGACATGTGCATGGATGGAGAGACTGTACACCCAGAACATCATGGCAAGCAGTCAACACCCCACACATCCCAATTACCCCAGTTTAGTCCAGTCTGTTATGCCACTTCACTAGGTCACTAGATAATCTTCTGTACACTTCACCAATAACGCTAATTAGATAAATCATTAAAATACCTGACCTGGCCTCTCTGACACCCTAAAGTTTAACATTTTGTCTGTCCCATAGATCAATAATGCTAAAATATATCACATGGCCTACCTGTATTACACCTGAATCCCCTCATTCGGAGTTAGTCTCTTACTGAATATGTACAATAAGTTGTGCTGTTAATATGTAATAATAACCAGGTTATTCAAACACTTATTGTATATAGCAGCTTTGCAGATATTTTTGAACATATTTTGTATGATTGCTTTATTTTTAGCTATTAATTTTGCATTATCTTATTTATTAATGTGCTTCGGGATTGCCATATAAGTAATTTCGTTGTGTTACAAAATGACAATGAAGTGCTTGAACCTTAACGCGTAAAATTATTTAAAATACATTCAAATTCCTTTGCCATCTACATACGACACTGTAAGCAACAGGAAATAAGCTTCCATCTCAGTCTACAAGTCAAAAAATTGTGTTATTTTTATGACTACAGCTCTGTACTCAAGAAAATGGATAGTAGGGTAGATCTTTGATAGCCTTTTTAAGGCAAAAATATCCTCTGCATATTTCTTAATGGGCAAATTGCCTTTCAAAACCCACATGCATTTCTGGAGCTAGACAAATGTTAGTGCATTCACTTAATTCATTAGTCACTATGGAGTCACCAGTAAGGGCGCATTAAAAGGGTGTGGAACAGGCGTATAGCTGAATATTACAGAGGTCAGAGAGCCAGTTGGCAAGCAGGCAGCGTGTAGGTTAACTTAAGGTTAGGACTTAAACTTAAATTCACGGGGGGATTAAAACACGGCAGCAGGATGAAATGGCCCCCACCCCCTCTTTAAAGAAATTCACGGCTATAAATACAGTCACCTTAATGCAGTCAACTCAAAGCGACAAACTTCTTTAAGGCCTGCCTGCTTCACCATTTTCTCATACTTCAAGAAATCAGACTGTTTTATCGTACGAAGAGCAACTTTCCAAGACTCACTCAGTCCATGTTTGTCGTTTTTGAGATGACCTAATGACCCAAAGTCAGGCTCACTCATCATATGTCAGTGTTGGGAACCAACATTCACTCAGTCCTCATGTAATCCAACGAAGAACTTTCGTTAAGTTTCCCAAGCTCACTAAGTCCACAAAAATTCTCAAAAACGTTTCCAGTGGACTGACTGATCCTTGGAAATTTGCTCTTCATACGCACAGTATGACGCAGACATCTGTACAGTGATAATGTACAGTGATAATGTACAGTGATAAGTAAACCAATTGAAGTGGGAAAAGTGAAAAAGTGGTATCCTCAAATCAAGGGTGCAGATGGAGGAAACATCGGAAGAGGGAACTCCGTTCACACTAAATGTTAATCTGTGCCGACGTGCAAGCGTGAGAACTGGTCCAAAATACTTCAGATTAAATTTACCATTTTATGTCCAGAAATGTCACATTTAAATATTTTTTATTCTTTTTGCCAACCAATGCCTTGTCATTATTTCTTGCAAAAAACACACTGAAATTATGCACTGCAATGCACTGATTTTTACTCATTCTTAAGCTAAAACATTGGTCCATTTTCCACCCTCATTTTTCTCCGAGAAGTTTACAATCACCCCCCCCCCACTAAATTAGGCACCAAAATAACGCTCGGAAAAACAACGCTTTTCAGGGACTTTGTAGTAAAATCTCAATAGCGGCATCTCAAAAAATCGTTAATGACTTGAATTTCGATATCAAAATAAAACAGCCCGACTAACCGGATGTAACCATAACTTTATCTGCCAGTACAAACCATTTAGTGAAAGATAAATGAGTCTGTGTCAATGACCAGATCTTCAAACTTGCATAGATCAGCCATGTTATATGCAGCATTCCTGGCAGGCCGTAAGCTCTGCTTTAATACAGGATGCTGGAATTTCTGTGATTCTGTACACATGCTCACACCGCCTGCTCCTGTTTAACGAGGCAAGACAAGCTCGTTAAGCTCGAGGCGGAAAGGAAAACATTGTCAACTAGAAGCAAGATGAATATTTAAGGTGGGACTCGTCACATGCCGTAGCGTAAGCGTGTTTAATCCTGCTCATACTGCTGTCAGGTATAATAGCTTAGTTATTGACACCGGTCTAGACATCATATAATAAGATTTCTTATTTGTACCAGATTCTTGAGTAGTTTATGTAAATTTGTCTGACTAAAACACTAAAAATCAAGAAATTGTGCAAATTACGAGTGGAAACATAATACATCAATTGTTCAGAGCAATAAACCATTTAAAATCAAATCTCATTTAATCTGTTTGGAATGATTGTGAAATAATAATGAAATGGACCTTTATTGAGCATTTGCACCAGTTTAAGAACATTGGAAATTCTAGTTTTCATATATCCCATCATGCTCTCCTTTGAGACATACAGACACATATAGACAGTTGAAAGAAGAGCTCGGTGTCTAGCACAGGGTCAAGGCTATCTATCCGGGGTCCCTGGGGCATTTTTGGGGGTTAGGGGCCTCGCTTAAGGGCCCAATGGATGTGGAAGTATTCTACCCAGGACGGAATTCAAAGATATATTTATTGTGGTCTGGTAGCAGACAGGTCAAAGTCCAGGGTATGTTTTCCAGCCGTCTATGAAATCTACCCAGAGGGCCCAGACTGGCTCCTATTCTATCAGGCTGTTCTGTCACCCTCTCACTCCCCAGTCTACGGTCAGCTGCGGGGGGAATCGAGCAGGCGCCTCTCCTCACGACAGCACAGAAGCATGCTAGTGGCAAAGACTGCCTCATTTCATGAAAACAGGGGGGGGTAATTACAGTATGAATTCCATCAAGCAGTTCATTAAGCCTAATTAATTAGACCTTTAGCTGTAATAAATAAAATAAAACAGCACACGTGGGGGGCGGGGTTTAGAGAGATAACCAATCAATCAGATAGTAGAAGGTGGGTCCAAGCAACTAGACGAGCCAGGACCGATCAGATTGTAGAGAAGGCGGATGGTCCCAGCTTCTACAATCTCTCCAGACCAATTTTTCGTTCTGCCCTCAGAACATTTTTGTGTAAGTAAAACTCCCATGAGCCCTGCCATCAGATCTACCAGTGTTACCAGTGGGGGTAGTGACGGGCATGCTGACTCCCAGTGACTTGGGGATGAAGAGTGCATCACCAGTAGATCACAGAATTCAAGCCAGAACTTCCAGTCAGATGTGGAGTGTTTTCTGAATAACAGAGCAACTTCAAGACCATTTAGTCTGCTGAGTTATATTTACATACCCCTGATATACACCGTGCAATGCGTATCAAACTCCAGTCCTGGGGGGCCGGAGCCCTGCACATTTTTGGGTTTCCTGTCATTTAACACACCTGATTCAACTCCTTGTGCTAATTACCACACAGTTCTTGAGCTGAATCATTTGTGGCGGATCAGGAAAAGACCTAAGCTTCACAGGCCTCTGGCCCCTCCCCCCCAGGACTGGAGTTCAACATCCCTGGTGTATATAAACCCTTGTTTATTGCGAAACCCTTCTCCCTCATTATTGTTGTGTCACACCACTGTCCTGTAGGGGGACACTATTTCACACCACTGTAAACCTGCATGTAGATGGTATGACAAAGCCCACTCGACTTAAGAGGCATCTTACATGGTTCATTATCTACAAACATACAGGGACTGTCTGCTGTCTCGTTATAAAAACCAGGCGCTTCCCCTGGGTGTAAACAGGCCCAAATAATCGCTTCCCCCACCACAACGCTCTTATTCTTCAAAGGAGCGACAGGCTTCTCTCCTCCACGCCCTGAAATCGGCAGGACAGAAGCAGCCTCCAGGGACCCTACACTTCCGTAGCATAGCGGTTCATCACACCCACCTCACGCGCTGAGAGTCCCCACCCGGGAACCCGCCGGACATATTACCGAGGCGCATTTCACCGCAAACACCTACTGCGGTATTTTCGAGAGGGAAGACGCATTTAAAAGCCTTTGCAAATCCCGGGAGCCGAACAGAGTCTTTGGCTTGTGGCAGGTCGCAGAACAGGGCGTTCGGTTCACACAGAACAGCTGAAAACGGGGGCCAATCTTAACCAGAAAGGGCTGCTGCGTGTGGCGGGCTTTCACTGCAATTCCAGGAATCGATTACTAATTAGAGGACTGATTGGCTGAAGAGTCCTCATACCTGGGTTTGAACAGCAGGCCTAAAGGTTACCCCAAAAACCCATACTGGCCCTTTGCAGATCAGATCGGCCACTGACCTAAACGCTTGCAGACACTATTGCGAAAGGCATTCCTCGTGCTTTGCATATGACCTTTTCAGGGGGACTACTGGATTTCAACTTTGAAACTGCACCAGGTGTCAAATGTTATTTTACTAACTGGGCTTTCATCCCCATGTAAGAACTCGCACATAAATGCGAGCGCATGCACGCACATGCATGCAAATTCTGAGTTGTAACCTTGCGTCCCAGCTTCCGGCTGTAGGTATCTGGTCCATGGCATCGGTCCCGCAGGCTCGGTGCAGGGGCGAGGAATGAGGCGGCTTTTACCCGCTTGCCATTTGGCAGACATCAACGAACGCAAATAAACGAAACCGAAAAATCAGCACTTACTGGGCGGCTGTACAAAATGTCAGCGCAAAGACAACCAATGACATCCCAAGAATTGATATCAAAGTTGTTTGTGTGTAATAGTACTACATGTGTGTGAAGTATAGAAATTTTCAGGGTTGCCACACATTCTGCACAGGAGGGCGGCAGGTACAACTTGAGATCTCTTCCTGTGTCAGAATGAGCAGTCAGAAACATAGGCAACCCACCTTGCTCTCCAGTCACGTAAACAGACCAGTCAAACATTTCCTGGAAACGCTTCCTCAAGAATCACGGGCTGTTTCATCACCCGGACCTTTGGACTGGACCTTCTGTCAAGGAGCGACGATACAGAAAGATGAAAACTTTCATAGTTTGAGGGAATCTCAGGACTTGATTATATACCAAAGGGGAAAGGACAGCCCAACTTTAAAAACTAAATAGTAGAATATTTTTAACATTATTGCCACTCACATCAGTATAAAAACAGGGATATTTACAGTAGGTGCCAAGACCACTAAGTTAAAAGTATAAACGTTTAAATATTCTGAAAGTCACCAGTAACCTGAAAGCTCTGTGTAATATAGGAAGGACATTGCATTTACCCTTAAATCACTGAGGGAGGGGTCCGTATCTGGCAGAGGACCATAATTTCTTTACGCACCGTTTGATTTAAACCACTCCTTAAATAGGGGCTGGTCAGTCCCAGAAGTCGAAACATTTCTGACAGACAGGCATTATGAAAACGGTCAGAACTTAACTAGAAGGTCAGGCGATGCTATCAGACACCGATATAAACAACTTTGTTTTTTACGATTCCAACGCGGTGTGTTTTTATGTTCAAAAAATAAACGATACAGTTCCATCTTTTTATTGAATATTAAGGTAAATATTTCACATTAATACAGGCTACAAAGTAGAGCCACTATACGACATGAAATTTACTCTCATTTTAACCCTTTTTAGTATGTAAACAATTATACATGTATTTACCACTCTAAAAGGTCTGATTTATCGTTCGGTAATCATCTAGTTCTTGGTCAAGAGCGGCTTACAGGCCCGGTTAAGCCCTGCAGATCAAGAACAGGTGGTTTTTAAAGTCAAAATGGCTATACTACGCAGAGAATGTATCCTGTTGAACAGGCAACTGATCTGTCCATAAACAGTGGTAAACAAGTTAAAGCCCACACTGAATTCTTTTTCTCTTTTTTTTCGTTAGGCACGTCAAATAGTGTGTCCGCCATCCAATTTCTTATTTGTAGGACACCGTTAGTTTAACATCTTTTAACGGTACTTTTATTGTTCTCTAGAAATAGTTTTGTTTACTGGTCCTATGCCTTGATCGCCTCGTTGCCTAGTTGACGTGGTTGAGATGCACGTTGCCGACGTGTGGGGCCCAAGTACCGGGCCAGACCTGAAACGACAGTGAGGTTTCTCTGTGAGTGACAGGGGCAGATCGGTGCCGGTCGAGCCAGGCAGGTGGGAGCTCGCGGTGCAGCTTTTACCTGTTGGGGGTCCGAGTTCTCTGTGGAGTTGGGCATGACCTTGAGGATGGGGTTCCAGGCAGGATCTGCAGTGTGCAGCCCGTTGTACATGGGGCCCCCCGGCCCTTCAGTCATGGGAGGGTGGGGGGGGATCATCGTCCCACCAAACATCGACATCGGTAGCCCCTGGGAAACAGAGAACCGACGGACCATCATTAACTCAAAAAGAGACCTTAGAGACGTGTTTCTCAACCCAATCCGCAGGAACCACTCTCAAACCAAGAAAAAAAACAACCACAAACAAACCAATCAAGAACACAGAACATCTGGGCTAAACGAAACAACTAGGGCAATATGCGTTTTGTCCTACAGATTCTGACTGGGCTGTGGACAAGAAGAAGCCCCACCTTGGGGAAGTCCATGAAGCTGCTGGGCATGGGCTGGTGGAAGGTGTTAGAAGGGGCCACGATGCCCGTGTCATCACGCTCCATGGGCTGGTGCTGCGAGAAGGCCGACTGTTCCGGGAGCTGCTGGTGCAGCACGTGGCTGCTGACGAGCGGCTGCGACCAGCCCGAAATGGCTTCTGCGGGGGACAGGGGGGTGTCAGCGTTCACACGACAGAGGCAGTGCCACCACTCGCCTAGCAGGGGGCGCTGTGACGGAAGACGTCAGCAGGTAAAAACCAGAACGGAAGACGTAAAAGATGCATCACAACGAATCTATTAGGAGAAATAAGTCTAACGTGCCGATAATAGGCTAAGGGTTTCTAAAACGGGCTCATTTGGGCTAAACAGAACCAATCAAAAATCATTCTCTGCTCATTCAATTCACTCATCCTTGTTCACCATCTGTGATTTTCGTAAATAATTTATGAATTAGCAGTGGAATTACATCATTAATTCTCTAACCACACCCCAGCGTCCGTGGGTCACCACCCCCCACCCCCCCACGACAAGGCATTGGCGACCCAGCACCCACCCTTCCGGCCCACACACACACCGGAGGCGCTGCCAACTCCAAAGGACCAGATGCCCCCCTGTCCGACGGGGGCCGTATAGCTGGTGGTGAGCATGGCCGGGTTGACCGAGCCTGTCTGCCGGATACGGGCCAGCCGCTCTGTGCCGATGGGTGGGGGCACCTTGCGGTCTTGCTGGCTTGAGCTGCCAGCCTTAGCCTGGATCAAAGCCGGGGTCGCCGTGGACGCGGAGAGTGGGGAGGAGCCCCCTGAGGACGCTGAGGGCACTGGAGACTCGCCTGCAGGGGCGAGGACAGACAGAGGGCCGGCGGTTAAGGGGGCGGTGCCGGGCGGAAAAGCGGCGCCACACCCCGGCTGGGGGCCCCTTTCAGTCCACCGCCCCGTACAGGAAGTGGAAGCGCTCCAGGGGTGGGGGGAGAAGTGCTGCCGACCCTGCAGGAACACGGGGCTGCCGGAGATGCTGGTGGCGAAGCTGGTCAGCGCAGCGGAGGAGGAGATGGAGTTGGCAGAAGGGTCCATGGGGTGCATTCCTAGGGGGGGGTGAATTTGGTTAAAACATGCTGCATTCAGAAGTTTAGTGGAATTATTCAGATAGGGATCTTCCTTACCGATGGGGCTGGGAACGATTCTCTGGGTGGGGCAGCGGTACCCGGGCGCCTTGGAGCTGTCAGGAGGGGGCAGCACGCTCTCCATCTGGCCCATGCCCCCCATGTAGGCGGGAGGGCCGCTGTAGGCCTGCTCGGGCGCGGAGCGTGTCGGCAGGTGGCAGGCACCCCACATCTGGCTGTTGCCCACCTGTCCGCCGTCGAAGATGCTGCTGAAGTGGTTGAAGAGGGCGGCGGGCCCAAAGCTGGGCGGCAGCTGGGCCTTGGCGCCGTGGATGTGCATCTGCGAGCCGTTGAGCACGCCGAGGGCGGAGGGCATCTGCAGCGAGGGTGGTGGCATGGCCGGCGCCGCCAGCCCGTGCTGCTGCTGTTGGGGGGGTGGCTGCTGCTGCTGCTGCTTCAGGCCCTCCTGTGAGGTGCCAGGGGCCACGAACACTGACGGCTGCTCTGGCAGGGCACCCCCAGGGGCCAGTGGGTAGAAGGGAGCCGGGGGCTGCATGCGGGGCGACACCTGGGGCGCCGGAGCAGCGAAGTGAGCTACGGTGCTACTGGTTTGGGCCACCGTGGGGGTGGGCCGCGAGCTGGGCATGCCAGCGCCCACAGGGACTGTGGCCAGGGCGGGCTCGGCGCCAGTGACGAAAGGCAGAGGGGGAGGAGCCGGCTGTCGGACTTCCTGCTGTGGTGGGGCCGTGGATAGGGGGGCAGGCGGAGGGTAGGCCAGTGAGCCAGCGGGAACATTTCCTTCAGAGGCTCCGCCCACAGTGGGCTTGGCTGGCTGCTCCAGTGGCGGCTTCTCTTTACCGGGCGTCGAGGACGCGCAAGGCTCCGGTTTGGGCTGTGGGAGCTGCTGCGTAGGTGGGGCTATGGGGGGAGGGGGTGGAGGCGGTGTCAGGGACGCAGGGGGAGCGGAGAGCAGGGGGGAGGGCGAGCTTGAAGCCCGAGCGGCCCCCACGCTGCTGACCGTACTGGTAACCATGGTGGCGCTGCTCGTCTTGGGCTCGGCGAACAGCTGCTTCCTGGCCGTGGATGGAGTGGGGGCGTTGGGGAGGCAGGCTGTTGGGGGAGCTGCAGTGGAAGGCGAGGCAGAGATGGGGCCGGGATTGGAGGCGGCCACGGCGTACTCGGGCTGGGCGGCACCTGGTCTGGGGGCAGAGCCCGCACCGTTGTGTTTCGGGGAGCCGTTGTTGCTGCCGGGGCTGACGGGTCGCACGGGGAAGGGGCCCCAGGTGTTAGGCGATGGGGAGAAGGTACCCCCGAACTGGGCCACGGGCAGCCGCGGGTGGCGGATCTGGTGCATGGTCTGCGCGGCCAGCAGGGCCAACTGAGGGTGGGCGTAGGCCAGCGGGAGTGAGACGAAGGGGGGCCGCACCCCCGGGGCCAGGCTCTTTCCCAGCTTTCCCCCCTGCTGTGAGGCGGACGGAGACGACGGCTGGAAAGCGACGCCGGAGGACGGCATGACGGACGGCAGCCCCTTGGCGCCAGACGCTGTGGTGTTGGTGGCCCCTGTGGAGGTGGTGAAGGTGGAGCTGATCTTGGTGTTGCTGCCGGGGGTGCGGATGTGATTACGGGGGATAAGGTCCTCCAGCTCCTTGGCGGGGTCCTGGATTAGGGCGTTGATGAGCTGCACGGCGTGCCGCGTGGACTCCGTGCCGCCCCTGATGGTGATCATCCTCTCGCCATTCTTGTCCTTCTGCTTATCCACGTCGATGTGGGCCCCTGTCACATCCTGGATGGCCGTGATGTTACAGCCGCCCCTGCCCATGATCCGCGACACCACCGACGCCGGCACAGAGAGCTTCTTGGACCTGGGAGGAAAAGGGAGGGGGAAAGTGGACAGGAGAGCTTTTAATGGTGATCGCAGCCAAAGGATGCAAGATAAACACAGCATCTTCTGGTGAGCTTGCATAACAATAATAACTGATACTTTATTGAAATTGTTTTTACGCCTCCCTCAGCTTGCTCTTTGTAGAGGGCAGCCACCTGTTGGGGCGCCAAGGGAGTTGGGGGTTAAGGGCCTTGCTCAAGGACCCGCAGATGTGATGAGGCTGGGTTTGAACCGGCGACCTTCTGATTACAGGCACACAGGCTTAGCCCACTGAGCCACACGCTCACAAGTCTAAGTGAACCTGATACAATCTACATATCACAGTGCATCGCAGATCCTGAATCACTCATATTTACAATAAATAAGACAATCCTTAAATAAGATCTATAGAGTCTAATAAAGTCTATATCATTTTTCTGACAGAAGCTCACCTCCGGACCACCTCCTTCCAGCCCTCCTCTCTCTTCTGGCTCCTTTTGGGGCTGGTGAGGTTGATCTTGCTGTTGGGTGAGGATACCGGCAGTGAAATGGTCTTGAAGGAGGTTGGGGCAGAGCTGGGGTTCGAGTCACTGGTGCAGTCTGGCGTTCTGGAGAGGCAGACATAGCTTGTAGACCTGTGCTCGCTTGTACACCGACATGACAGCCCCAGCCCCCCCCAGACACACACACACACACACACACAGCCATACTCGGGTTATAATGACGCAGTGTTAGATGAGCCCTTCCTGGCTGTGTGGAATATGGACGGCATTTGGAACCGGTACTCACTTCTGCAGCGGTTTGGATATGGACAAGGTGACCTTGTCGTCGCGCACGCTGTGCAGGGGGGGACACTGCCTCTTCTCGGGGAGCAGCGTGGGCTGCCCATGGCTGGGGTGGGCTGCGGAGGAGGGCGGTGGGTCAGGCGGGTGGCCCAGCTCCTGGCTCTTGCCGCCGCCCCCACCTCCGCTGCTCTCACTGTTGCAGTCGGTGCTGTCCAGGTTATCCGAGTCGCTGTTTCCGCTGGGTACTCCGCCGCCCCTGGGTTCCCCGTGGATCTTGTTCCGGTCGGCCTTCTGCTGCGCCAGCGCCACCTGGGGGTCCTGCAGGATGATGGGCTCGCTGGGTGCATCCTTGGTCCTGTTCTTCTTGCTCTTGCGGCTGGCGCTGGGCGTGGTGACCGCATTGGGCCGCTTCTTAGCGAAGGCTGAGCTGAAGGTGGTGGAGGTCGCGGGAATGCCGATGGTGGTGGTGGTGGTGGCACTGGGAGGCTCGATGGGGACGTCGGCCTCTACGGGGACACGGATCAGGGGGTGCAGGGTTAATTGAGAACCATAGTTCTTGCACCAGACAGAGGCTGACAGTCCAAAAGACCTCAGCACTCACCTTCAGCGGAATCCTTTTCGTGGTCCTGCAGTTCCGAAAACACCTCCTTGATCTTGGCCTCCTCCTCCTCCAGCTTTCGCTTCTGCTCCTCCTTCTTCTTCTTCCGTTTCTCTTTACGCTTCTCCCGCTTGGCTGCAAGAGCCTGCTTCTTGCTCTCCTCCCGGGACTGTCGAGACGCGCAGAAGGTCAAGGGGGGGGGGATGGGAATCGGGAGGCCGGGGCTAAAGAACAGGCCCTTGCTCACCTTCTCCAGGTCCAGCTCCTTGAGCAGGATGCTAGCGTTCTTGTTGGCCTCGGCTGCCTGCTGGTCCTTGGCTTTGACGATGGTCTCCATGCACTGGTGACACTTCTTCAGAAGCTCCTGCAGTCAGGAATGACAATCCCACCATGTCACAACCACTGACCAGATTATACTTATATATTTTCAGCGATGCTACAATTCAGGACTAACATGACTCCCATCATTCTTTCGTGTCAAATTTCAATTCCCACGCACCACAAGCCACAAAACACATGCCTCAGCAAACTGCATTAATATGTGGGCGCCCCCTGCAGGCAGCCCCTGGAAGCTCACCCCTTCACCGGACACCCGGCCCCTATGGTTTGCTTACAGACTCCTACCTTATCTGCAATGGTGGCAATGTATCTCATGCACTCAATGTCAGAGGGAAACTGGTTGACCTCCTTCACCAGGTACTGCACGACCTTCACGTGACCCTGAGACAGAGACAGAGCGGCAGGAGCCTGGGTGAGTGACTCAGCGGGTCAGGGAAGAGTTTTGTAAGAAAGGGGAGCCCCCTGCTGGCAGATCTAGGCATCACACCTTGCGGAAAGCCGCCATGAGCGGGGTGATCTTGCGGTTGTCGGCGGCGTCAACGTCAGCACCAGCCTGCACGAGGAGCTGCACCACGTCAAAATGGCCGCCGTTGGCTGCCAGCCACAGAGGGGTGTTGCCCTTCTTGTTGCGCACGTCTATGTGAGCCACCCTGTCAGTAGGGGAAGGGGAGACACAGAAGGGGGAAAATAAGTCACCTTCCCAAAGGTAGACGGGGATGGATGGAATGTGGGAACATCCGGTGCCCACCTGTTGATGAGCAGCTCACAGAACTTGTAGTGGCCCTTGTCCGCGGCAATGGTGAGCGCGGTGTCCCGTGATGAGGGCACTGGGGGGGCATTCACGTCGGCGCCCTTGTCCAGCAGCACGCGGCCAACTTCGGCGTAGCCCCCCGACGCCGCCTCCATGAGGGGGGTCAGTCCAGTCTATATAGGGGCACACGAAGGTCTCGTCAATTGACACGGTCGTTCATGGATAGGTCGGGCATGCCCCACCCTCCCGACACCGACGCGGCGCGGCGCGGCTCACCTTGGCACGGTGCTCCACGTTGGCCTTGCGGTCCAGCAGCAGGCTGACCACCTCGGCGCGGCCCTGGAAGCAGGCCAGCGTCAGCGCAGTGTTACGGTTGGTCTCGATCTGCGCGTTGATATCCGAGCCCATGTCCAACAGCAGCTTGACCGCGGGGACGTGGCCGTTCATGGCCGCCAGCATCAGCGGCGAGATCCCCAGCTTGCTGCCGGTCCTGGGGAGGATGGAGATGAGTTGTGAAGTTGGCGGGTGGGGGACGAGAAGGAAGGGAGTCAAGGATGCTGGTCCAAAAAGACCCCAGAGCTCACCTGGAATTGATCTCGGCGCCGGCATTGAGGAGAATCTTGATGATGTTGACGTAGCCTCCCGATGCAGCCAAGCTGAGCGGTGTGTAGTCGGACACGTTGCGGTGCTCCTTGTTGGCCCCACGGAGCAGCAACAGTTCCACCACCTAGCACAAGGGCGCCACAGTCGATCACATGCATGACCGACACCTGAGAAACTCACCGCTCAACTGGCACAAAATGCAAATCATTTCCTTTGTTAGTGCTATACTCCCACCACTCCTCCCCTGAGTGGAAGGAGTCAAAGAGCGCTGACGCACCTCCTGCCGGCCCCCGGAGCAGGCCAGTGAGAGAGGGGTGTCTTTGGTTCTCTCAGACTGGGCCTCGATGTCGCCACCTTTGTCCAGGAGGATCTCCACGACGCCCACGTGTCCGGCTGTGGCTGCCAGGATGAGGGGCGTGAAACCTGGAGAGGGTGAAGAGAGGACGTTGATCTCAGCACATACACACGCCTGCATAAAACGGGCCCCTTCCCATACTCCGCCTCATCGAGCGGGATGCGTACCCTTCTTGTCCCGGTGCTCGATGTTGGCCCCACGCGCTATCAGCACTGACACCAGCTCCTCATGGCCGCCGGCACAGGCCAGGGTCAGCGCTGTATCATGGTTGCTCTCCGTCTGTGGGGAGGGGGCAAACACGTCATTATCACCATCATCATCCCAAGACAAGCCAGCAGGGAGGTGGTGGTCTGGCTAGGGGCGGGCCTTACATGCGCGTCGATGTCCACTGAGGGGTACAGCGGCAACATGGAGGGGGGCGAGACGGCAGCGCCGGCAGCAGGCACTGAGGGCTGGGGGCTGGGTGAAGTCGCGGGGTTCAGCATGGGCACTCTGCTGCTCACGGCTGTCGGACACGTGGGGGGGGGGGAAAGGGTACAGAGCTTACCACGGTGACTGCCAGGTCACAGTCTCACGGGGGAGACTAACACAAAACCCTCAAATACTGACTAGGCCATAGGCATAAAACTAGCCGATTTAAACAGTTTGCCTCCCGTGAAATGTAACCAAGAGGCACGTGACTCCATATCTGCTTTTCCTGAGGATCTGGAAGGTGGACACATTCTAGATGTACACTTTACTGTTCAGGCACGCTCCTCCGCTACACCAAGAGGATTTACGCTTCCGCAACCCCGTCGTTTCAGCCTCTGCCCACGCGTCCATAAACTGAGACAGCGCTGGGGGAGGGGCGCTCCCGTGTGGATTTACGGAGATGTCATACCTCATCCCCCTATTAATGCACTGCTTCCCATTAACATCAAAGCCGGCGGCAGTGATCGGCGGCGAGAGGGAGGGACACCATTAAAATACTGGCCAACGCACCCATCATGATGTCATCCAGCGTGTCGGTGAGCGTCTGTGCGGGCGTGGCCACCATGAGGCCGTCGGGAGCCTGGCTGAGTAGACCGGGCCCCAGTCCTGTCAGCTGCTGGCCCAGCATCTGCTGGCTCACCAGCACCCTCTGCAGGTCAGGGCTGGTACTGCCGGGATAGTCAGCACCGCTGAAGTCCGTGGACTGCTGTGCGGGCAGAGGCTGGATGGGCACGAAACCGGCCTGTAGAGGGGGCGGGGGACCCTGGGCTTGGGGAGTCTGTGGAGGCGGAGGTGGAGGATGGTGCAGGATGGTGTTGACCTGCGGCAGTTTGGTGAAATCCTCGCTCTCGTCCTCATCATCCTCCTCATCCCCCTCTTCGTCATCCTCGTCATCCTCGTCGTCGTCATCCTCCTCCTCCTCCTCCTCGTCCTCCTCCAGGGCCGGCTGGTCGTCGTCTTCGTGGCTGCCTTCACCGTCTGTGTTGGAGCCCAGCGACGCCAACGGCAGGGGTAGGGGGTTGCCCACCCCCGAGGCCCCTGACGGCTGGGCAGGAAGCGCCAGGTCCTCCTTCAGGCCCTTGGCCTCCATGTACTCTTTGGTGAACTGCTGCTGAGTCTTAAGCTGCAGCTGGCGCTCCACCTTCTGCAGCTCCTTGAGGATCTTCTTCTTCTTCTGCACCTGCTCCTCACGGCTCCTCTTCAGCTCCTCGATCTTGTCTTTGGTGAGCGGCTCGCCCTGGATGAGCTCCAGCGACTGCAGCTGGGCCTTCTCGATGGCGCTGATGCGCTGGCCCAGCTCATTGAGCTTGCCCTCCGTCTCCTCCACGATGCACTCCAGCGGCTGGTAGGCGTGGAAGGGCGGCAGCGCGTCCGCATCCGCCGCCACCGCAGTCACGGTGCCCGTCTGCAGGGGGCCCGACCTCTGCTTGGACACGACTGGTGAACCAACCAGGGGGAAGAAAACGGAGACAAACTGAGCTTAATGACACCAATATCCTCTCTTAAAGGTCGCTTAGATCGTCCCTCACCCACACAGGCAGACATTACATATTTGGGTCAGGCTGGTAGCTTTACAGAAAGTCACAGAACCCAGTAGTAAGAAGAGACCATTCTTTCAATCTATCAATGGTCAAGGTGTTTTAATGAAACGCCCAGGACGCTGAGAGCGCGCGTGCAGGTGGGGGAAGATCGATTACGCAGGCTGCAGGAGGAACCTAAATGTAAGTTTGCAGTATGCTCCTCGGACCACATTTCAGAGCTGAGGCGGCTGACCTTTGCTCGTGACGGGTGGGGGGGTGCTGACGGTGGAGGGGACTCTGTCGGGCTCCTGTGGGGGGACCACCATGGCCAGGGCCTGGAATGGAACTCGGGGAACCTGGTGGGGGAAGGAGGAACAGCATCACCTCATGGCAACACATGCATCTAACACCCCACCTAAAAGGGGTTACACAGGGGCGTGGTTAAAGGGGCACTGACCCTAGCTGAAAGTTGATTGGCTCCGTCCCCTGTCACTCAAAACACATCATTAGCTAATAGGGTTATCCCCTCTGTATGAATTACTGCCCCTCTTACACATGTCACCAAAAAAAAAAATCCTGAAATGGCCCCCCCGCACCCAAACTGTGCTGCAGGATGGAGCAAAAGCAGCCCCCAGAACCTACCTGAGATGCATCATGAGAGGGGGGAGTGAGCTGGGACAGGTCAGGCGCGGGGACGGACAGGATGTTGTTGGGGTAGTCGAGGAGGTAGGAGACCACGTTGGTGTGGCCGCCCTTAGCAGCTTCGATGAGCATGGTGGAGCTGTCCTGCGGATACAGCGGCACTCAGTCCCACTACAGGCGACTCTCCATCTTTACAACCGTGCCCGATTAGAGAAGCCGAACAACGAAGGCCAGCGGGCGCACCTTCAGTCTGTGGGTGGGGTCGGCCCCATGGGCCAGTAGTAGCTCCACCACGGCCAGGTGGCCCCCCGCGCAGGCCAGCGACACCACCGTGTGGTCATTGTTGGCGGTGGCACGGTTCACGTTGGCACCTGCCAGGGGACGGAGTGCGGGGGCATCGTCAAACCCAGGGACACAGAGACCGACACAGAGACCGACACAGAGACCGACACAGAGACCGACACAGAGACCGACACAGAGACCGACAGAGACCGACAGAGACCGACACAGAGACCGACAGAGACCGACACACTTCCTGTTCCCTTTATACACAGATCTCAGAATTCATATCAATGCCAAATATCACAGCACTATGCTGACAGGGTCATATGGGATTTTCAGAGGCACAAACAAACTGTTGTTTACAGGGAGGTACGGATGAGAACAAATGGCTTTTTACATTACAAACACTACATTATTTAAGTTACACTTCCATTCTTTGTATTAGATACAGAACTTAAGAGAATAATTCGTAACTCAAACAAGTATGACAGGTTTTTCCCCCTTACATATCTACTCTAGTCAAACAACAATTTTACTCCTCATTTCCGAGCAGTGGTAAGTAGGATGACCAGATAATCCATGTCAGAGCGGACACTTCTAGCTAGGACAGGATTTGTAAACTACCATTTCAATCAAAAGGACCTGGACTTCACAATTCTTGCAGAGTGCTAATTAGTCAGTCTCCTATAATCATGCATGTGTCAGTAATGTTAATGTGAAACAGCTGGACGAGTCTTCCATTCAAGGAAACAAACCAGTCAAAGCACAACAAGAGCTGAACTATTTAGCCAAACAGAGGAGTCTTTGGGTTTTAAGGTAGTTTGTAAAACCTGAAGTAGCTCAAAGTGTCCAGGATTGCCATAGATTATCCGGTCACCCTATGTTAAGGTGGCATGTGACAGCGTACCTTTACTGATGAGGAACTGGACGGTACACAAGTGTCCCGCCCTGGCCGCCTTCATCAGGGGGGTCCGGCCACCCTCCGATTCGTGCTCCTGTGGGGGCACGCAGGTCCGACAGAGTTAACGGCTCACGCTCAGAAACGGAAAAGACGCAGGAGGAAGGGGAGATGGGGAAGGCGCCGCCCTACCAGGTCAGCCCCGGTCTGCAGCAGCACATCCGCCACGTCGGTGTGGCCGTTCTCGCACGCGTACGTCAGGGCCGTGTCTCCCGTAGCTGTGGTGGCATGCACGTTTGCCCCTGGTGGTCAAACAGTTAATTACTACAGGTGTGAATCACAGGTGAGACGGCCAGACAGCGGCCAGGAACCTCAGGCAGCTGCTAGCGCTTATTCCCCCGAGTACTGGGTTTATTTTCAGCTCAGCGGAAGGCCGCCGCCAGTTAAGCATCCCGCTCTGTAACTATCTCTGTTCTCCACACCCTGGAGGCCACAGGGAGAATCGTGGGACATTGTAGCTCCTCTCCCCACTGGCTCCGCCTACACGCGACCGAAGCGTACATGCAGCAGACAGAGCAGAGCTACGATAAACCCACATGTAGCAGCAGATCGGAGCCCATTAATATCCCGGCACTGCGAATTTCCCAGGCACAGATACTGATGCACGCTGAGCCTGCAGGCGCAGCGAGGAGACGCAGCAGGCCCCAGCGGCACAGCGCAGCTTCGGCTCACCCGCGGCCAGCAGGTACTTGACAAGCTCGAGGTGACCCTCCTGCGCGGCCTCCATCAGCGGCGTGGAGCAGCCCAGCTCGATGTCGGCCCCCGTCTTGATGAGGAAGTCGGCCACCTCCAGGAAGCCTCCGCAGCAGGCCAGCGTCAGCGCCGTCTCCTGGGTCTCCTCCGTCTGTGCGTTGATATTTGCCCCTGGGGGGGAGGTCAAAGGATGTTCACGCCGACTAAAGAACGACAAACTACTTACAGACTGCAACAAAGTGTCAGAATATATTAACACAAAGCAAATGCACAGACAAGCACTTCACAAAGGTGACTAAAAGTTTACATCATGAAATAAGACACCAGCTCCAAGCCGGAGATACATTTCCCTCTATAGCTCCATTCCAGGCAACACCAAACGATCACAGATCTGTCTATCCTCATCTGTACAACTCCAAGCTGGCGATTCATTCCCCTCTATAGCTCCATTCCAGGCAACACCAAACGATCACAGATCTGTGCTCACCCTGGGCCAGCAGCAGCGCCACCATCTCTTCGTGGCCTTCGCGAGCCGCCTCCATCAGTGGCGTGTAGCCCTCGTCGTTGACCTCCTCCAGGTTGGCCCCGCGCTCGATGAGCAGGGCGGCCAGCTCCACGTGGCCCCCGCAGGCCGCCAGCGTCAGCGGAGACTCAAATGAGTCTGCTGGCATGTTCACTTGCGCCCCGCTGTCCAGGAGCAGGCGTGCCACCTCCACATGCCCATCCTGAGTGAGGAGAGGCATGCTGGGATTGACCAGGGCCCCCACCGTGTGCGTGAGGGAATTGGGGGAGTTCCTGCCCCACACCCCCCGCCACATCCTTCCCAAAGCCTCACCATGCAAGCCTCCATCAACGCCGTGTGCATCTCGTCCGTCTTGTGCTCCTGGTCGGCACCCGCTTCCAGCAAGAAGCGCACCATCTCCAGGTGTCCTGCAGGGGGCGATGGAGAGCAAGCGGCATTAGGGATATGGCGGCCCTCGCCCTCCCTTCCCCGGCCAATGGGAGAGCAGCAGCGGCACCTTTGTAGCAGGCCAGCGTGAGTGCGCTCTCCTTGAACTCGTTGGAGTGCGTGTTGATGCCAGCGCCGTACTCCAGCAGCACACGGGCCACCTCCACGTGACCAGCGCTCGCTGCCTCCATCAGAGGTGTGTGCCCGTTCTCGTTGTGGTCCTCTATGTTGGCACCTTCCTTCAGGAGCACCTTCACCACGTCCACGAAGCCACCAGCGCATGCGTACGTCAGTGCTGTGTTGCCTGCGGAACCAAGGCCTGCATTAGCTCCTCCGGGCCTCTAGATAGCGCTGCTCTGATGACAGATCGTGATATTCCATCACACGAAATAACACTTTGACAGGGACCAGATGCTTGAACGAGACGCCTACCTGTGGAGGACTGGGCGTTGACGTCCGCGCTGTGGACCAGGAGCAGTTTTACGATGTCGACGTAGCCGCCACTGGCGGCGGCCATGAGCGGTGTGATGTCCCCCTTGATCCCCCTGTCTTCAACGTTGGCGTGCATGGCCAGCAGGACCTACAGGACACAAGGAAAGTCGGACCTAGGAGGCCAGGGAGGGCCAGAGCAGAAAGCAGAGACCGGGGGGGGGGGGGGGGGGGGCCCGGGACAAAGAAACTTACCTGGGCC
>JAODLC010000052.1:5880177-5903353 GCA_026781145.1 Hippopotamyrus pictus | reverse complement strand
GGGGGGGGGGGGGGGGGGGGGGGGGGGGGGCGAGCCTGGCACATAGAAACTTACCTGTGCCAATTCATAGTAGCCGGCGGAGCAGGCCAGGCACAGCAGGCTCTCGCCCTCCTCCGTGTGCTCGTTGACGCTGCGTCCCTCGTCCAGCAACTTCCTCACGGCGTTGACGTCCCCGTCCGAACAGGCCTCCGCCAAGCTACGGCTGAAAATAACCAAACTGCTACACTTACCGGGACTGCACTGGGGCGCCCTCTCCACAGCTCATAGGGCCGCGAGGCCCCGCAACGGCCAACGGCGGGCGGGAGATGGTGCAGATACATACTTGTCGGCCTGGCCGGCGTTGAGTGTGTTCTCGGCCCTCATGCGCGTGAGGGCGGCGGCGGCCTCGTCCAGCGCGCAGCTCACCGACGACGTCAGGCGGCGCAGCACTTCGGGATCTGCGAATGCTTTACCGTCCGCGGTGGACAGTTTACCGATGCCTTTAGCATTAGAGCGCACGTGGTGGGGGAGGTTCAAATCCATATGGCGGTTCACACCAAGCAGCATCCACGGTTAGGGGGGAAAAAAAAAAACACACACACACACACACACACAAGCTTGGGTTATGTCCAAACCATGCCACACGTTAGCTCTACCCCCCCTCTCCACCTCAAACAGGAAGTAGACCCAAGGCACACTGACCTAATGTGACCTAGAACAGAGTACTGCCCACCCCCATCCTATGCTTCCAATGGTACAGCCCAGCTACACATTACACTGCAAATAGTACCAGTTGACAAAACACCAGATACCTCAAATGAGCCTTTATTTTACAGGGTTCCCCCAATTCTGGATTCAGAATAAATTTCTATGTCTTTTCCAAAACGTTTCTAGTACCATTAGAAAATTTTCCAAAACCCACAAGTTTGTAAAACTAATGTAGAACAGTATTTGTACAAGGTAGTTATCTATTGACTTCCGTTCGTGCATTTCCGTTAGCATGTCTAACAGACCAAAAAGACTATATGAATATATAAAGTTCAAGAAGAAATCTCGTTGCCATAACTTCGTAAAAGCTATTATCAAGTTATACAACATACTTAACATAACTTAACACGCTTCATACATACAACTGAAGCCATTCAGGGCAAATTGCTCAAGAATTCCGCTTCCTCTCCTAAACTGGATTACATTCGATTCCTCTTTCTTGGCCACTGGTAGAGAATTCAGAGAAGGCAACTGCACAGTCCAGGAGCACGTTTAATATCAATCAGAGAATGTGTTTTGTGAGCAGCTGAAAGGGTATGTGCAGGTTCACTCACATGCACACAAATACAGCTTCATAAAGTGTAGGCACTAACTTTATGCCAATGCTGAGTCACGACAACGGCTGTTGCTGCCTTGTGTAAATCTACTGTTCTTGTGCGGGACGCTTCATTTTATGCTGTAAACTGCCCCCAGACCTGTGACACTGGACTGGGCCTCCCCAGGGTAGGTTATGCAGTATGGCTGTAACAGTACACGTATTCTGCCGCTATTTAATATTTTCAGTTTGAAATGCACGATAAAAGAAATGAATACACTTCTTGACATGGGAGCAACATAGATGTACAAGTAGATGTACTAATTGTGACTGAGTGGGTCACGGTTAATGCTGGGTACAGTCAGTCACGGTTAATGTTGGGTACAGTCAGTCACGGTTAATGTTGGGTACAGTCGGTCATAATTTGGTGGTTTGGGAACATTTCAGTTTCCCAATAAAATTAAGATTGTTAGGATATATCTCTACATATTTTTACATTGTGCAATTAAGCGTTTTGTTATTCCGACACATCCGCCAGACACATTGCATTTGGTTTACAACTGTTCCTAACTGCATTTGTGTTTGCAGTTTTAATAATACATTTCAAAAATTCTGCTGTGTGCCATTATACCCTTAGCTGGCTCGTCCTGCAGCGCCCTCTGCAACAGGCGCAGATAATGCGATATACATGACAGCATGCAACAGCAGTGCTCGCTCCAGTTTGCTCGCGCCCAAAGGAGCCCAAGCAGGTGACAAAGTACAGCTTGCGGGCAGCTGTTGATCGTTGGCACGGTTCACAGCCGGCCGCCTTCCTCTGAGGGGGCACGGGTGACCCACTAAGGCTGAAAGCAGAAAGCCCAGGCGGAGAAGGTAAACATGGCCTCCAAGCCACTTTTCAGCAAGACTGCCCGCTTCATCGAGACGTTCAGGCCATGGAAAAACACCATAGTGACCTCCAAAAGGCGAGGGTACCAAGACACCGCGTGTATTACGCGGAGAAGCTGGGCTACTCTACAGTGTCCAGAAAATGTTTCTTAGCACCCAAAACCCTACACAACATTCAAGGGTGAAATTTCTTTACACAAATACAAATCCAGCATGAGGACAGAACCAAAGAAATGTGTTACATTCACATTGGAGTGGCTAGTAAAAATATAACTAATTTATATTATAAATAATAGAAATGTTTGATGTTTTTTTCCCCCCATATTCAATCAGGGCTTTGTTAAGAACATAAGCTTACAATTTACATGTGCAAGTCAAGCCTTTTCCCGCACGTGATATGAACTCTGCTTGACGGGCGGCTGCTGCTAGCTCTAACAAGTTACTTCACCCGAACTACTGCAGCAAACTGCCTCAGTAAGCAATACAGCCATTACAATGGACTACTTAAGGCTGCGTCTTTCACATGCTGCCAGGGCAGGTGATCCCCAGCGATTCCACTTCGTGATTATATGGTGCGTGCACAATAATCACCAGGGCTTCAGATGATGGGCGTAAACATTTGTCCGGATGCCGGCTTTTCAGTACTACACGGACGTTTACTTACACCCACAATTTGGCAAGCAGATTAGTAGGGTGCCTAAAATATTAACGAGAGGCATATTGTGACGCCCAAAAAAATTCAGTTAGCGGAGCGGGACACATGCTACTGTTTTGGTAAATCATGGAGGCGATAAGCACTGAAGTGCTGGTGAAGAAAGGGGCAGATCAGCAGGCACAACATCCTTAAAAAGAGGAGATATTGTGGGTAAATAAGGTAAGAAGAGGTTGGCGGTGAGGTCGGTACATTTTGCAGTTTAATGGCCGTAAGGTTTATTAAACTAGAATATGGCAGATGTCAAAAGTTTTGTATTCCGTATACATCACAGAATGAATCTCAATATTTTAGGTGCACTGCTAATCTGCTTACTAAATTGTAGGCTGAAGTAAACGCTCATATAGTACCAAAAAGCCGGCGTCTGGACAGATGTTTACATCCGTCATCTGAAGCCCTGGTGATTGTACTGCACATGCACAGTACAATCGCGATGTGATATCCTGCAGCCCTAATCTTCACTAAATAAAAGCCAAGCACTGCATTAAAAATTCCAGAAACTCAGCACCATATCTAGGACAGTATATGCTACACTGCCAGACAGACTCTAACAACACTGGGAATTCAAAGGATTCACACACACAATGGGACCATCTTCTCAATACAAATGAAACAAAGATCAACAGAAAACAGGAGTGCCTCAGCTTATGATAACATGGTCAGAAAAATGCTGATTTACACCACATATAGCCTCACACTGAATACGGATATAATCAGAAGAGAAACAAGCCACTGTGACATTAAAGGTCACATTCTTCTCTCATCAAGAAAGGGCCAGCTCAGTGGCTATGTAACATGCCTTGGGGTTTAAAGAACTTTGTCTATTCATGGACACAAACTTTACTGAGGCTGGGAGGAAGGTATGAACAACCAAATGAACTGCTGGAGAATCTGTTACGGCAAACTACCCACAGGCTTGAAGCTTTGACATAACACACAGCTAAATGTTAAGACAAACGCATTCTAAAGCAGTAAATGTCACTCGTTAACGGCAAGCCGCAGTTAAGTTAATGCTCACAGCAGGACAAACGCGACAGAAGTAACTCGGCAGTGTCAAAGAATCGGCATGCGTTACACATTTCTCTAGGTAGACTCAGGTCAAGAGGGAATTTAAATGGTCTTTGACAATCTGTCCATTGAGCTGTCAGCCTGGGAGAGAATTCCTTAACTAGTACAGTAAGAAAACAGCCATATGACATCTGCTGTGACGCCAGTTCACCGTTTTCGTCTTTCCTGATGCAGAGTAACGATTGGTTAGAAGGAACAGCACAGCAGGGACGCTGGAACGACAACATGCCGGCGTGCAGAAACGTACCGGCAGCCTCCAGCAGCGCCTCTAGCCTGGCCTGCGTCTCGGGGTCCACCGTGCGCAGGTCAGCGCCATCGCTGGCACTGGACAGCAGGAGCTCGGAGGCCGTCTTCAGCATGGGGTTGTCCAGGTCCTCCTGATCCAGTATGAAAGACTCAACCTGACAGAGGGGAGGGGGGGAGGGAGGGGACGGAGTTTAATGGGATTCCAGGCAGCACCACAACCTGGGAGCGCCGAGCAATGGCCAGTTGCGGAAAGGTTAGATCTAAAGGACAGCAGATCTGGGGGGACGGGAAGTATGGTGGCTGCTGAGGCCAAAAGTCAGTTTGCTAATAAAAATTATGCGATGACAAATGTATTACCTCTATACACCTAAATTTTAAACTTGATACAATTCATTGAATGCCTATTTAGGAACCAAATCCAACACACATAAGGAATATAATTACCCAGAGCTCTCCTCTGTTTGTAAAAGAAAAAAAAAAAGGTTTTCAGGCAAATGGCTTGAGGACAGGAAGACCTCAAGTCAATCAATATAACAGGAGAAAAGTTAGCACGTTGCTAATAACCAATTAGCATTAAGCAGCTCCAATAACCAGTAATTGTACAGTCAGTTCCTGCTGCATTCTAACCAGCCCTGAGTGACGGAGACACGGGGACACAGGGACACCATTTCACAGGCAGCCTGCCCCTCTCCCCCGTCATGTGACCCAAGCAGCTGTGAATCGCCGAGGCCCTGAGCCCCGGCGGTATTAAAGCTAATGCAAGCCGATCAGCCACTCCCCTCCGGCGACCCCCACACAGCCCCGAGCCACAGAGCAGCATACCGCAACATGCTGCTACCCGGAGACCTTTAAGGGCTCGGATCCAGTCAAGAGCCGCATCGCAGCTCCTTTTCATGGGGGGAATGCAACGGTGCCACACTTATCGATTACGCCATAGCTATCCCCTCCCCCCCTTCAACAAAACTCCCCAAAGACAGCGCCCCCTATCCTTCCTGAGGCCTAAGACAGCAGACCCACCCCACCCGCAAACATCTCCCTGACGTCACGACCTCCACCGCATGGATGTCAGCACAAGGCAATAGCTGTCCAGCTGGTATCAGAACCACCACCTCAGCAGAAGAGGCTTGGAGAACAGGTCCAAAGTCAGGGTGACCGGAAAGGAACCTCCAGGCAAACGTTGGCACCAGTCGCAACATCTCAGCACACCTCATTCCTGAAGCAATCTCCTGGCACATACCCTTGGTAAAAAGAAAACAACGGGCCGAACGTTTGGTTCTCTGTTCATGCTTGTAGCTGCGGTTTCAGAGGCAGCACCTGCTACCGCGGACACTCGAAAGGCACGGGAGACTGCAGTATCCATCTGTCTCCGAGCTCCATGGGCAGCAGACGGTCGCTGAGAGCTTCCTCTCCGTACAGGCAAAGCCGACAGACTCCGCTTTACAAGAACCAAAGCCACGGCAATCTCCGATAACCTTTATCAGAGGAACGGATCAGAACACCACAGATTCTTTTAGTTCCTGGTGAGAGATTGCTCGCACGTGTCCATGGATATTTCACTACGCGGGTCTCAATGTTGTTTTAATGCTGATGCAGCCCATTTGAGTCACAGAGATGCAACCATAAGCAAACAGAAGGAGCGAGAACGAATATGGAACAGATCAGTTCTCTGAAAAGCAGCATTTTCTGAAGCCCGATCACGAACAGGAACAAGATACATCTATTTCTTTACCAGTGGTTTGCATAAATGATAGAAGCCAAATATTTAACAACTCAAGTACTAAAAAGGTCATACAACTAAGCATCAAAGATGTCAGTTCCTTGACATTAGAAACCTTTGGACCAAACAATGCCACCGATCATAGCCTTCCCTATTCATTTATATCAGCTCTGAGCACCATTAAGCTCTTATTTCTTAAAAATGCTTATTTTTAAAAAATAAAAAAAAATCAGAATAAGCACTATATACACAACAACAAAACACATGATGTAGTCTGCTGTCATAAAACACTCAGGAATGGCTACACAAGTCACTGAACCGGTGTCAGAATATGCCATTCTAGTGTGTGACACATTCTAAGTTTCTAGAATGTGCAGTCGAGTTTTTTATATATAGAAATTCAGGTACCCTGTTTGAACAACTGATTCACAAAACACCTTTATACCTTAAGATGGCAGCTGCTCATCTGAAAAGAGGAGGCTGCAGCAAAGAGGAGGGAGGGATGATTAAAAACAGGAAGGTCAGACTGCCACTGATGGACACACATGGAGGAATGAAACACCTTCAAAAGGCCATGCTGGTGCTATCAGAGGCGGGTTCGAGAAAAGCCGTTTGAGAGGCAAACCCTTTTCCGTCAGCATGAGGTACAGTCAAAGGCTTAAACCTGTGCTTCACTTTTGGTGTTTTTCCACTGGCATACAGGAACCAGGCCGTACCCGAGCCATACCACGAGGTGAGACTAGTTATAGCACGGTTCCGGCTCGATTTGGGTTTCCACTGCAGGGGGGGGGGGGGTCGGTTCCGTAATGGTTTTGCTGGGTTTGGAGAGCGACAGTGACGTAAGACCAATGAGGTGCTTATTTACTGTTCACATGGTGCACAGTATGATGTACTGTGTGCTAATTATCGGTAGCGAGTCTGAGAGAATCGCTGTCTTATGTTAGCATGTAATGCTAGAGGAATTAGCATTCACTTGCTTAAATTTGCATTACAAATCCATTCCATTCAGCTGCTCTGCAGTACTTTAAGTAGGAGATTGGAAATTTTCATGTTCTGAGTTATTGGGAATGCACCAATAAATCGCGATGTGTATGAATAATATATAGAATTTGCCTTCAGATAATCCACACATAACTGACGTAGGACACTGCTATCTCCATGCATTTCGACCAATCACATGGTGGTGATGTAACCAGCTCAGTTGGGTCACACCTTCAGCCCTGCTAGTAAGCAGGGCCGGATCAGCGTGGGTACGGTGCAGCTCGGATAACTTACAATGGAAAACCATCAGTCGGTGGTATGGCTCACTTCTTGGTGGAGGTGGAAAACTACGAAAAACCTGCAAAAATCTCCCAGTGTTCCGTGCATCACCTTGTCAGTGAATCATAAAATCATGGCTTCTGCTTTATTAAAGCACTTTCATCCTACTTAACAGTATATTAATAAAGGTCACACCATTTGCACACATATACCCTGCTAATACACAAAGGCAACCTAAGGTGATCACTTTAGGGAGGTGGTCTGCTCAATTTTCAGGTTTTTAATGCATCGGACTGCTTACTAAAGGAAGTGACGATACAAAAGGGCAAGATCACACATTTAAAATGCTTCCTGTTTCACGTTATTTACATCAATTAAATAATCTTAAAATTATTTAAAAGGAATTATCTAAAGCAAAAGTGAGTGAAATGCAATGCATTGATTAAAATAAATTTTAATGACATTGTAAGAGTAGAGATTTCAAATCAGTATACCCTATTTCAGAACAACCCCCCCCCCCCCCCCCCCCCCAAAAAAAAAAAAAAAACAAACCGCCAACAAGTCTGGTTTATAACCAAACAAAAAAATGATTTCCTAAGGTCCTAAGATCCTAAGGTATGTTCAACTAGCGAAGGCTAATGGAGCAGAAATGCAGAGTCGTCACTGCAATACAAGCAGCCATGCTCCAGAAATTGGCTTAAATTTTAGTATTTATAAGAAACAGCTGGATTTAGATTCCCGTGTAAGATGCAGCTTCTGAGAGACGCACACAGTCGAAAGTGACTCGCTCGTCTACCCCTTCTCTCTCACCGGATATCACCACCAGCCTCCCCATAAACGGACAGCTTCGATTTATGACAAGTCAGCGAGCGACTAATATGCAAGTTCTACGGAGGAGAGAGACACGACCGAGCCCGACGCGCGAAAACCCGTTCCAGCGAGATCTGTCATTGCTACGGTGGCTATGATGACGTTTACCATTGGCTCATGTGCTGGAGAGAGCTCGTATTCACTTGGCCCGGAGTCACATGGCACAGAGAGTGGTGACAGTACGGTCACCTCCTAGACTCATGGGGTAGGTCTTTGGGGACATTTTCCACATACTTCCCGCTGCACAGACCAGACCACCCCACCCAACTCACACTCTTAGTAACATAAGGAACATATTAAGCAGCATTACTACATTTATTTCATAACAGTGAGCCTTGCAGACCTTCTCTGACCTTACTCTTCCATACTCAAGGCACCACTTATAGCACACTGCAGCATGTGGTGAATTTCCACGTGAATAATCAACAGCGAGAAACTGGCACGAGCGTGACCCGGCAGCCAACAGTGTGATTAAACACCCCTATCACCAACCGAGAAACGGGAGGAACCCACACAGACATACACACCGCGCACATAACATGGCAAGCAGTCAACGCACGCGGGTCCTCGGTTCTCCGACGCCTCCCAGCCTGCGATGATATCATAGGGGCGGCGCGGTTGTGAAATGCAAAAACCATGCAGAAACAGATTAAAGGGTGGGAGCGACCTGTGGCTCGGCAGTGCTGAACGCGCAGGCACTGCGTTCCGAATAAGGTCTCATTCATCTCTTCCAGCGCGCAGGGGAAACCCACGGCGCGCTACGCTAGGCCCCGAAGAGAGGGATCTTTTTGTCTCCGGGCATAATGAGATGCCGCAGTCTGGCTGGCGAGTTCGGCTTCAGCTACAGATACTCACAACACTACAGTGGGCACAGTGAGTTTCCCTATAACTTGTTTATGCCTGGACTGTTACGGAGAGTTGGGGAGAAACTAATTCAATTAAATCTGTGCCATTTTCCTTCTACCACCAGGCATGTTCAGCTACTACATTGATACAACTTAAAATCAAAAAAAAAAAAAAAAAAAAAAAAAACAGAAAAAAGACATTTTAAATAAAAATGGTACAAAACATACTCAAATTCACAGGACAGTAATATTAGCAATAGCAGAATGACTAGGATAATATTACCACAGATCACAGTGCTTAGCTCCAGAACTAAAATTCTTTTGCTTTCAACTTTTGCACAAAGCTGATTAACCTTAGGCAGACAAATGTATTTTGTGGTCCAATATACACACACTGTTGACAAGGTTCCCTAAAATATGAGACATACTTGGAAACAATGTTTAAACATTTTATCGGAAGACTATAATAAGGGAGGGAATTTTCCCTGATGAAAGGCAGCCGTTTAGAGAGGAGGAAAGAGTCAGCTAATCCGTTAGCAGAAGACTCTATCCTGCTGGCATGGGGCACTCTCTGACCTTGCCCCCCCCCCCCAGGTCACTAGCCTGATGTATACAGAGACGAAGAAAGGATGTTGGAGCCGACAAGTTCACTTACTCACCTATGCCAGCCCGCTCAAACCAGCGGAAGAAGCTGACCTAGCTCATTTGGCTTCTGTGGACACGCACATTTCAATTAACATACTGGTAACATACCATCATTCATAAAAAAAAATAAATAAATAAATCAAGATGTGGGCATCAGACCAATGCATCAATCGAGGTCGATATTTAAACTTTAATCAATATTCAATGCGAGTAGCACCAGAATTAAAGACATTACTACAAGAATTGAGAGGACTACATTGGACAAACAGCTGTTTTCACTAGGGGAGGACAAGGGAGGTTTCAAAATACCAGGCTGTGATTGTTTAATAGTCATGTTTTTAATTCATCATTAAATCTGGCCTGCAGATTGACCTTTTGTGTTCCACTGGAAAAAAAGAAAAAATAAACGATGCAAGATTACGTCAAATGTCATTCTGAAATCTGACCCTCCCCCCCCCCACCAAATATATATCAGACAACGCTTCAACATAGGTGCATCAGTAGGTTTCTATGCTGCACAAACGACTAGACACCTGACCTATCAAAACGAAGGTGGAGCCTGAACTCTCATCTAAAAACACGAAAGCGTAAGGATGACCTGAACTCTGCACTGAGACAGGGCAAGTCCCACTTGACGTTCAGGTTCAGACACTAAAGAACAGGAACCTTCACTGCAAACTAAGATCAGGTTCCACTGAACAAACAAGCCGAGAGAAGAATATTCCTTTTTATATCTGAGGTCCTCTTCACATAAAGGTCGTCACTGGAAAAAGCGATACAGGACTTGCAAGCAGCTCAGGTGTAGGTGTGAAAAAACAGGATAAAAGCATGATGGATCCCCACGAACAGACTCCAGCTGTCACGGTACTCAATGGCCTCCGCGTGTGTCCTTCTGGCCTGAACGGGTTCACTGGTCCACTCGCCAAACCCCAGGCCACAGCATGCTTTTTGCAGTGGACCGCAACACATTTTCAACCACGCAGCAGTACCCAGTTAGTCAGGATCTTTGAAGGAATGAAATAAAATCCCAATCCCAGCAGCCATATACAAGGTGGTGGTATAACAGGACCCAGCAGCGATTCAGGACCGGCACAGGCGAAGAGAAGGTCGGTGAAGCACATAGCTATATAAATTAGTAATGTACCGGACAAGCTTGTCAGCTGAGCAAAATGAAAAGTGAATGTATATCACGACAGACAAATCATCCTCGCAAAGGTTTTAATTTTTAATTCGTTCAAAAATCTCCACTCTACCTTTTTCTGTAGACTTCCGTTTTATTCATCACCGACAAAGATGTTCTGGCTCCGTTCCGCAAAACGCCTGTATATTCGCTTGTTTATTTTAATGGATGTGGTGTTTGGAAAATGAGGTAATGCGCCTCACGATTGTGCATAAGGGCGAGACACAGGACCATCTTAATGCTGCCTTAACAGCTGAACGGCAGGCTTTGAACAAGCGCCTCCACGGGAAATTTATCACTCAAAAAGTACGAAATACATAAAATTTCAAAGGCTGGTTTTAATGAATCGTCAGACGTGCAGCGTAACGTAGGTGGGAAACTGCGATGATGGAATGCGCACACAATTTCGATTAAATTAAAAAAGGCTCAATATTAGGCAGTAAAGTGCAGCAACAGAACTGAAGATGCTTCAATTCATGGGGCAGTTTTAGGATCAAGCATCATTCAAACGTGTGAAGCTAGGCCATATTCCTTATGCTTCCATATTTAATAAAAACACAAGAAATCCCTCTAAAGCCACATCATTAAATATCACATATTCATTATTGTTTCACACTTTGTGTACAACTGATTTTCTTTTTTTAAATCATACTCATTTACAATCTATTTATGTTTTATTTGTAGAAATAAAATTGGGATATTGAGTTCTCTCAACACATAAAGCACCGAACAGTACGAGCAGTGACCTTAAAAGTTCTCAGAAAGCGAGATCTAAATTCATAAACAGCGCCGGTGCTGGGAGGCGAAGGGAATCCTCTTGGCTGAGAATAAACACCGTGTTCCGGCAGAACGATCCAAGAGGATGCGAGCCGTGAGGACGCTCGGAATCCACGACGCCGTCTCTCGCCCCGCCCGGTCCAGTCTCCCTGCCGCTACTTCACAACCAAAGGTGCATATTCACCAAACGCTGGACCTCGCTATCAAACACAGCTCCCAGAGTTCCACTTCAAAGCTGGGCTTCTTGGGGGTGGGAATAATTGCTCAGACCCTGTACCCACTCTCCTGCTGTTCCGCCTTTCGCTACATGGCCGGCGCTGTGGGCACACTCCTACACCTACACCTAACGCGCTAACAGCTCAACTTTCACCCAGCACCCCTGCGAAATCCTACGGAGGTAAACCTTATGTAAGCGTGACCACTGCTGCCCAAACCAACCAGAGAGAGACGCAAGTGGTCAGAGCACTTCTGGGGCCCAGGAGATGCTAGATTCAGCCTTTCCAGATACGTGGACACGAAGTTTAATACTATACTGCCAGTGGACATTTTCACAGGACCTCTTCAGAGTCTCTCGCTCACTTAGAGGCATAAACATATAGGATTTCCTTGTTTTCAAGGAGAGCACCACAAATTAAGATTAGAAATTCTAGTAAGTACCAAATAAGCATTTTCTGTTTTCTTCTTGCTGCCATAAGGACCACCACTGGTATCTGGCAGGTCCACACAACCCCCCGAAGAGCATTTCACCACCATCCACACCAAAGGCTTCGCACCGACCGTTCCAAAGGGCGTAAAAACATTGTTCAGAAGGTTCCGAATCAGACAGGATTTCGGCCATGCTTAATAATAAAATTCCCTTAAGCAGTTTTATTTTACCTCCATCAGCAAGCCCGTTAAACGCCCTAGACTTTACCATCAGGAAAGAAAATCCAAAGTGCTGAGACTCTCTTGCTATTAAAATAAGAACAGTATGTACGGTAGATGACGTCCATAAGATAACACAATGTGTAGACAATGCGTAGACAATGTGCAGACAATGCGTAGACAGCACACATTTTACTATCGGTTACATGTTCAAAATAATTTTGAAAAGTTTCCTGAGAGAAAAATGTAATAACTCGATCAGTTTTCTCCTCCTCATTGCTCAAGGAATCCTGTGTAATGAAAACGTTTCATAATCATGGAGTTAATTTTAATATGAAAAATAAATCTACGGAAGACTGAAGGCCGACTGCACTGCAGAACGTAGGGACGAGGGCAGCGCAGGGCTGATTTACACAGAGTTACTTTCCGTTTGTCATTTACACAGAGTAGACACACAGGAGCTTTTTTAAGCAGTCGTATCACTGGCGTTTCGGCTCTCTGTCCCCGTGACAAGATTAAAACCTCAACCCCAGGCTGAAATGCTGATTCTCTAAAAGCTTACGCTACGCGTAATCTGCTCAAGGAGCATCACTTAAGTGCGGATTCACTTTCAGACCTTCCTCTCTGCCCCGGTGTGCGAATCGCCACCCCCTGTGGACACAGCAGGAGTGTGCGGATTTGGTACCTGAAGCCAGCGGCACAGCTGCAGCCGCTACTTCAGCTGCTCCACCCTCAACGACCTGACAGTGCTGCTAGCGTGCCACAAAAATGCAGCAGACCACAGACCTACATACACGGCAAATAATGCACCCATGTCCTGCAGATATAGGAAAACATTTAAACATCAACAGTTACAGACCTCTCTGTAGTAATTCTTAGGCCAGACTTAGACTTACCAAAACCTTGTTTCTGACTGCAGGTAGAATTTTGTTTCAAGGGGCTATAGAAAACGGATGGATGGATGGATATCATGATGCCTCTTCACGATCTTGTTCCGTTAAATTTCTGAACCACAATGTCTGACCTCTGACCCCCCCTATCATTATTTGTGGAATTTACACAGTGAATAAAGACTTTGCTTAGACGATGTTCTGTGACAGAATTTAAAACATGAGATTACAGACTTAGGGGTGAGCTTGCCGTGATAATCGCCATGAAAACATTCCATCGAAACCTAAATTTTAAAATACCACATGACAATTTAGATTTCATAGCGTAGTACCAAATTCCCAGATATTACACCCAAATCAGGATGAAACCAAGTACGGCAATGACCATAAATTATTACAATTGATTACTTCTAATCAACTGACTGTGAAGTGACAGGCGCAAAGACGTGATGCAGATGTCGTGCGGCGCTCTGAGGTGGGTAGGACAAGACATTCCGTAAAACACGCCACGACGTAAGTCCCCCTTGTCCGCCGTGCAGAAGAGAAAGACACACACACACCCTCCGTGATGATGGGCGTTTGAATTCCAGCCATTAATTATTTATCCGTAAGTGACACTTCGAATGGAAATCGCCATTCCCCTACCTCGGATCCCTAAGCGAGGGTGAATGAGGATTTTTATAGTATCAGCTCAGGTGCCGCGATGATATACATTGATGCGTTTTTTTCCCTCCCCTGCAAGGTGTTCTGGGGCATACACGCAATATACATGCGATCAACACGTGATCGGGGCAAAATAAGCCAACCATGCCGATTTATGCGAGTATTAACATCATGTCAACAGGTGCGGTAACTTGAGGGTATGACTGGATCCGCTCGACTGGCTTTACAGGAGGATCGGTTCGTGTTCGCCCGTGTGGGTGTCAAAGTCGAGACCGTTGACATGCCGACTGGTGCACTGGAAGGCGAAGAAGAACGGGCCGAGCAGAAATCGCGTAGCTGTCAAGAGGACAGATTATCTATCCTGGTTATTGGCTTAAAGTGGACAAAAAAAACTGCAAGGCGCAGATAGGGGAATCGGACACATGAGTATTCTGCTTTTCAATAATAATATCATCTGCGAGGCCCTTAGACCCACCAGTCACTTATGGTAGTCCTCCAAAGATCAGTGACAGGGAGCAAATAACATTTATTCAGGCACACCGGATAGATTATAACATCAGCGTTCAACAAAATTAAGATGTGTTGGGGGGGGGGGGGGGGGAATAGCAAAAAACACCAAGCGCCGTTCGCGGGCTAAAACACTACTTACGATGGTTACAACGTGCGGCAACCGACGTCTTTTAATCCCGAAAAGACGCTTGTCAGCTGACTAACGTGCGAAATCAGGGGAAACTTGCTCATACTAGGGCACTGCAGCCGTTCGTCCCCACGGTTAGGCCTTAATCACAGACTTCGCCGAATTCCAGTATTATACCGTGTAGTTGCAAATACATCGGCGTGCCCTTACATCGAGGAAATCGTGTGATCACCCAAATACGGCTGCAGAAGGAAACATTTATGGTAATAAACGACGTGTATTTTTGTATCGTTTTAAAGAGGGAGGGGTTAGATGGGATTTAGCTAGCTAGCGAGCTAGTTTACCTCAGAAACCTCGTCTTCGTCGCTGCCGGATCCCGGGCCGGAGGAGAGCACTGCAGCCGCAGCGAGCTTAAAATCCAGTCTGTCTGCGGTAGGCCCACCGGCCTCGCCAAACAAGCGGACTTTCTTTCCGCCGACACCGATCCCTAGGCCCCCGAGTCCAGCTCCTGGTGTGGCTCCTACCCCCATCCCTACCGCAGGGGAGCGCGGAGTCACCGAGTCAATCTCGTCCTCGAAGCCGTCCGTCAACATTGCTGTCCCGGCTACAGCATTCTGCATACTTCCTTAAATAATATGTATTTCAACTTAGGTATTATGCTTCTAAACTTCCTTTGGGGATGTACTGTTTTTAGAGTATTACTTCAGAAAATCCAGAAACTCTCCTGAAGCAAGAACAGGATCCCTTTCCCCCAGCCATTAACTTTCTAACAACCTAACCATTACGTACAGTTTCAGGGAAAGATACTCCGCCTCTATTTCTAGAAAATAAAGACTATTGGATGACGGTAGAAAAAAGCCAATCATGATTGGATGTAACCCATGTCCGTCAACGTGCACCCGCAACGTCAAGTTTGGTTTACCAGTATTTCTTGGTTTGCTTTGCGATCAACGCCAGGAAACAGAATATCTCAGAAACGATTGGGCAATCATACGTCTGTCACATATTTCCCGCCCACACAGTCCCTTATATGTATTTTTTAAAGAAATGCGTTAAAGGTCCGTTTGGGTTTATTATATATGTAACGTCTTAAATATTTCAGTAGTGGCAAAATAAAAATATCGCCATTAAAACTCTTGTTTCTAAAATGTGTATATGCGGCAGTATATCTAGTTGGGACCTTATTTACTTTCTGAAATTTTACTGGGTTTATCTTATATGCCTGCTGACACTTAATATTATATGCCGTAATCATATCTGGGTTTCGTATTTTTGTAATGGAATGATCAAAGTGCGCAACTGACCGGACAGGCGGGGTGAGACGTAGCAGATTAGAGAGCAGGAACACCCGCAGATATCGTAATCAATGGGAAATGTAGTTCTCCTGACAGCAGACACGTTTTATAATCGTCCTCTCGCTATTATAAAGCATCCAAAAGCGTCTGTCTAGCGATTAGTCCAGAAAGCCCTGCTTCTCCGCACCGCAGTACTGCAAACTGCAGCCTGGTGTCCTCATTCGACCCAACTGCAAGCCGGCTGGGTAAATCCTGTCTGTTTCTTACGGTATGAAGTAACCGTTAAAATCTTTTAAAATCAATCATCTCACAAAAAAAAGTCAATCTGAAAAATAGAGGCGAATATCCCTAAAAATTCAGCAGATTCACATTCAGTTCGGTATTCTAGTGAATAGTCCCAATACATCTTTTTAATTTGGCTCTGTTATTAATTTGTTTATATTAAAAACACTCCAAGCCCTGGATAATCGACATAAGTGTTTCATTCACACACACACACACACACACACACACACACACACACACACACACCTGAGATATCTCAATACATAGACTATTCAGAGCTTCTTGTACTCCAAGAGCAGTCAGGAAACATACGATCATTTGAGGTATGAACAAGACTGTGAAAGACTTACCACTTTTATTTAGTTCGATTACCATACTTTTGATGAAACCCTTTTCTTCATTTACACTGAAACTACAGCACCTTGTCGCTTTCATTTTATGGTTAAAGGAAACTAACATTTTCCCCCAAGTTAGTACCCTGAATATGAGTTTTAGGATTATCAGGCCACGTTCCTTAATGTTTGTCTGCATGGCCGTCTTTGTCAGGGAAACAGACATCCCATGCCTACAGACAATATGCAGCCTTTCGCTAAACAGAACCAGGTTTGATTAAACTAGATTTTAAAGGCCTCTGTGGGAATTCAGGAACGTCTGATCACACTGAGAAACAAGGCCTCAGAAACAATGGTAGGTAAAGAAACCCTAACCCACCAAAGTAGTAGAACAATGTAACAAGATCTCAGGTCTTAGGTGCAATTTGAGGTAAGACCTGAATTATGGAAATACTAACCCTTCAGAAAAAAGGAACTTTATTGTTCAAAAAAAGAACCTTTATATGTAGAGCAACTGTTCATTTAATTTAGTAGACAAAAATGTGTTTTCATCTGGGGGTCTCCAAACTTGAATCCTATAAAGCCCCAATCCAAAATGGCCTAACATAGCACCCTTACAACTATTAGAACAGAGCTTTTTAAATCATGGTCAAGGTCAAAGCACTGATTTTCCAGCCTTCCTTTACCCGAGTCAGGTGTGAAGCCTCTGGCCAACCAGAATCAGAAATTATTAACCTAACTACCCAGGAGAACTGAAAACAAGGCCTGGATTTTGGAATCAAAGTCCAGATTCGAAGAGCCCTGAATTAGGAGAAGAGACTTCCAGTCGGTGATAATACCAAGCCTCACCCCTTCCAACATTACCTTTAAATTCAAAAGGAAGATTCTGACATGAGCGAATCATCTTGGTTGATGATTCAGACATGATTAATCCATCTCACAGAACTGTTTTTCAAATATGACTAACAGGTGAATCCAGTCCACTGGGAAAAAGACCGTTTCTGATGATTAAGATATGTGTGCCATTACTTTCTCAGACTGCTTGGGACATCATGCTGTATACTGGGCTATACTTTAAATAACTCATATACCATCAATTCAAGTGCTCCAGAAATGCAAGACTCTGTGCATTTATACTCATCCAGCTAAGTAAGTCAAATCCATTGTTTCCTTTTACTCAAGGACTGTTTTGGAATACATGCATGCTGTTGTAAACAGGTCATGTAAAGCATGTGGACATTCTGCGTCATGTCAATACACCGTATGTACAGTTTCCGCTGATAACGTTTCTCCATGGTGGCCCGCCACACCAAAATGTCACCACAGCAAAAAAAAAAAAAAACTATCAAAACAATCATCTAATCCAAGGTCTTGGTGGCTTGCCCTGGAAGCTTGATTCCTGTCCCCTCATTACAGAATTCAGTTGGCTAATGTCACTACTAGACTATATTACATTATCATTTAGCAGACACTGTTATAAGGCTCTAATATGATGAGCTTACTTAAGTATTTTCCAAGGAAAAGACAGACAAGGTAGTTAAACAGGTCACTGATGAGACTTCCAAGCACTTATGAAAGTCGCTCTGGCTAAGGGCGTTCATAAATGTAAATGTAAACAGAGCAGACACACGGGCTACATGCAGTGCAGTTAGCCTGTTGTCATACCGAGTGAAGCACTGGAGATGGGCAACCACTAAAAATAAAGTAGGTATAACTCACTGCAAAAAAAAAAAAAAAAAGCCTTTAATCGATATAATTGCTTACCTCCATTGACAGTGAAGGAACATGCCATCAAGCAATAATAAAAAAAATATATGTACAACAATGGTCTGATGTCTGTATTTTCCAGTAATACACCCCCCTCCATCTCTTGATCCACAGGAAACACCAAGTACACAAACACACACACCTGAGATATGAATGGTGTACCTCAGTACATATTCCGGTGAATCTCTCTCGGATCAACTATAAAAAAAATTACAATTTACAAAATTTTAAATCATGTATAAAACCCAAACGCACACACACACACCTATAAATTATGTAAAATGGCATTAAAATGTACAGCATCCATTGCAATAAAACAAAAAAAATATATAAGAGTCGTTGTTGGGAGAAGGTCCTTGTGTTTTATGATCTTATGTATGTCTATTCCCTGCAGAGTGGACACCGTGGGTCTCCGGCAATCTGTGGCAATGCACCCATCAGGAGAAGGTGCACATCAGCTATCACAGCGTGCTCAGGAACTCCTTCACCTGTACAGAGATGTAACAGAACACAGATGTACCCCACAACGTAAACTCAGCTTATTCTAAACCAGCCGGCTGAGTAAACGTAATGTAATTCATACGAACAACGAAATGCAGGTGCGACACTGACCTTGTCCATCACTTCTGCTCGTTTGATTTTGTCGTGTTTGAAATCATTGTTCACGTCGAGCACAAGTACGGGGAGGTCCTTCAGGTACTCGAACTCCGTGCTGTGTGGAAACAGAATGGGTTAAAGGTATTGTCATCTCGATAGGGTGCACAGTGCCCCAAAGGATCATATGCATGTATGCGTGCGGGGGAGGGGGGAGCACTCACCAGATGTTGCGGTGGTACAGCCAGGACTCATGCTTGTAGTGCAGTTTTTCCAGATACTCTAGAGGGATTCCCTGCTCCTCCTCTCGTCCCCGCAGATGCAGACGCTGCATACACCTCTAACAAACCACAAACACCTTCGCTATCAGTTCTCTGGCCATATAAGCAACTTTAACTGAAACAGCCATATTGTACTGAATACAATTGGCAGTATTTGGAAACAGCGACTGTCGCAAAAGTTAACTTCAGTATAATACGTCTGAAAAGTCAGCACGTGTTCGAGACAAGAGCTCATTATATAGACTACCAAAATATCTATAATGCTAAATTACTATGAATTTTTGGCATTCGTAGTATGGGTTAGACCATGTTGTACATTTTCAAATATGACAACTTTAGGCCACAATTCTGTACCATCTTGCTATTTTCATTGCTTAAAGTTAATATTCTCCACCCACCATTAAAATTTTTTAATAATAAACAAAAACACACAGGTTATCTGGACACTAGCTCACCTCTGGATCAGCTCTCATGTAGATAATGGCGTCAAGCTCAATCTTTGATTCAAATTGTGACAGAAGCCAGCTGTGCCAGTCCTGGTATATTGCCCATTCGGTTTCATTCATATCTCCAGACTCAAACAAGTTGGATGCAAAGACATACCTTCAAAAAAAAGAAAAGAAAAAAAGATTAACCTAGTATAGGGTACATAGAGGAGGATAGTTCCGGTCCAGAAAGTGAAAATCAACCTTAAGATTTTGTTCCAATCAACCAGCCGTGTACTCTTTATACACAAATGTTTTGTTGAAACAGAATCTTGGTCTGGATTTTGACCTTCTGGACCTGAACTCCCCACCTCTGAGTGTACAGTGCGTTTGTAACAGAGGTGGGTAATTCAGGTCCAGAGGGTAAAGAAATCCAGACCAAGATTTTGTTTCAAACCAACCATTTGAGTATAAAGAGCCAGTCACAGAGTACTCAGCTAGGTGGTCGAAACAAGATCTTGGTCTGAACTTTAACTGAAAAACCTGAACTAGCCAACTCTGATAAGTAATCACTGTTAGACTGCAATGATCACTCACCGGTCACTGTAGACAGAACGCTCAAGAAACTGGATCGGTTTCTCTGCCTGCTGCAGCTTAATAGAGGGTTTCTGAAGTTGGGAGCGCACACGGCTCAGACACGCATAACTCTGGAAGGTGTAGGACCAACGGCTGGGCTTATCGTACATCATTTGCAGAAGGTTTCCACCACTCTTCTGAGAAGTGGTCAGCTCCTTGAAGGCATAAAGGAAGGAAGAGTAAAAAAAAAAAAATAAAAATAAAAAAAATGAAGAAAAGGCCCCAATTTTCTCAAGCAATAAGAATCATGATGTAAACTGCATATTATGACCCCTATAAATAAAAGTGCCATCTCCCCACCTCGAACTCATTCTCCGTGGTCTGCACGTTGCACCACCTGCCGATTGGTTCCGGTATTACCTCCCATTCTTCAGACTCCCTTTCCAACATACGCACAAACGTTGACTTTCCAGAAGCTGCAAAAGTAAAAAAAAAAAAAAAAAAGAAAAGAAAACATAATACTATAAAGAAACGAGATTTTGAGTTGTTGCACCTTGCAACAATATTTTGCATTTTACCGGACAACACTTAAGAATTCAGTTGATAGGCATGACGGTAGATGGAGCAAGGGACCGGTTCATGATTTTGGCGCCAAGAAACGAAGAACCTTTCAACGTCAACTTATTTCTAACCAAAATTCTTGGCTTGCAAAATTAAATGAGCTCTGCCTTAAATTTTCACGAACTCGTGAATCGGCTCTTCTAGGGAGCTAAAAATTTAAAGCAAAATTTTCTTAGCAAACTACGGAAGTCCATTTATATGCCGCACTCACCGAACGTCACAGATTATTATAACAAAATCTTCTAATTCGAATCAGTTCTAGATTTTTCTGGAGAATTTCACATGCAGTACTGACCGGCCAGCTAACAACAATTTTTAAAAAAGAAACTGTCAATACTATACTCACCTATATTTCCCTCAATAGAAATTTTCTTAACCCTCTTTTCAAAACTGTTGTCAAGTATCGGACTGAAACACATTCTCTTTGGGGGGGTCGCCATTGTAGTTTATGGAAAAAAAATAAAGTATAAAACAAAAAGAAGAACAATTAATATTTTTAAAAGACTTCAGGTAGACAGAGCCTCTGAGCGCCTTGGATAGCGGTTCAGCTTTGAATAGCCGCGCAATTACACTGTGACGTGAATTCCGGGGCTGGTCCATATACCCGGAACAGGCGGGGTTACTGGGCACATGCCTGCCCATTTCTAACTTGAATTAAATTGTAGATCACGGTAACGTCAGGCATTATTTGGATTTATCTAATAGATAACTGTCATTCAACATACATTTTATTTATTAAGTACAGGTAGTTACACGTGTCTGTTTTAATCAGTACAATAGGTTGTCTTTTATTTGGGTATTTTAAAAATGTATATTTATTCTCGTGTATTCGAAGGGAAAGGGAATCAGAATTGTATTCGCCAAGTACATAGAAGTACAGTAAAAGGAATTTCTTTTGGTGCAGGTCGTGTCATGACTTAAGCAAAATAAACATACAACTAAAAATCTAAAAGTAGAAATACAAAGACAGTAATTAGAATAAAGCAAAAAAAAAATAGGTCAGAAGAAATATATAATCAAAATAAAGTAAATTAAAATAATTAAAAAATGAATATAAAATATTAAAAAAGATATGAAATATTGAGACAAACATGTGGACAACAGTTACAAATTGAAGGTGGAGGTAGAAAGAGAGAAGAAAAAACAAACATAAAAATAAATATATAAAATAAATAATAAGTTGCGAGGAGGATATATAACAATACAGCACATCAGCAGAAGGTTACATAAACAGATTCAAGAGACTAAACGTAGAGTACGTCCGGATAGCTTTTCTGTTTTTACACCTTGATATAGTTTGAAGATAAATATTTACCTCTACTTTAAATTGCTCAAATACATGGTGTTTCCCAGATTATTTGTTTTTGGGTATGAAATATTTTGCCAAAATGATAATTAAATCAACGAGGTATATTATTTCCATGTTATTTTCATTCATAGTAAAACTCGTCATAATGTCAGATTCTTTAAAGATAACATCTATACCAGGGGTCTCAAACTCCAGTCCTGGAGGGCTGGAGCCCTACACAGTTATTGGTTCACCCTCATTTAACACACCTGATTCAACTCCTTGTGCTAATTACCACACACACAGCTCTTGATCTTAATCATTTGTGGTGGAACAGGGAAAGAACTAAGCTACACAGGGCTGCGGCCCCCAGGACTGGAGTTTGAGACCCCTGATCTATACTACAGTATCTGTATATTCATTTTTAATACAGTGGTACCTCGGTTCTCGAACTTAATCCGTTCTGGACTCCGGATCGAATCCTAAAAAGTTCGAGTTCTGATCGAATTTTTCCAATAAGAAATAATGGAAAACCAATTAATTGGTTCCCGGTCCCCCAAAATTACACCTATGTATGTATGTATGTATGTATGTATGTATGTATGTATTTATTTATTTATTTATTTATTAGCATTATTAGCTTATTGAACAGGATAAAACAAGAAGAGCATTTTTTTCTTAATGGCTTCCAAAACGATGAAGATCTTATCAGAACATTACCCTTGTCCTGCCCCGATTGTCCGCTCCTTCCGTGTGCCACGCCCCCTCGTTAACTTCATGTGGGATCCCCATGTGATCAGCTGTTTCTGGTTGTTATCATTAGTCCTCTGTATTAAGTCCACGTTTCAATTTGTTTCCCCAGTCCAGTCATTGGATGCTTTCGACTTGCTTACAGCGCTGGCTTAAAGCAATGCATTACGGTTAGATACATTGCGACCTCTCACCCGGTTGCACAAACTGGAACCGCCTCCGTGACGACACACTTTTGGCCTTATTGGCTGAAGAGTTTAGTTACACTGATGACGTTTGTATCCCAGGCAGTTCCGATGCGTAATCTGCAATTTTTTCCGAATATCACGTAAAGCGGTGAGAACTGGTTTTCAGTTAATTTATCTGGTAAAATAAAGTTTAAATAAATGACATAAATGCTCTAATAGTACACGTAAGTTAG
>JAODLC010000052.1:5853104-5880077 GCA_026781145.1 Hippopotamyrus pictus | reverse complement strand
TCTGTGAAGAAGGCATTCAAGTAAGAATTGCATTGTAGTATGACTCATTTCCTGGCGCGTACAATTTATATTAGGTCCGCGTTCACGGTTCGACTTCTGATATTCAGGTCGAGTTCTAGGTCAAACCGGTTTGTTCAACTTTCAAGAAATTCGAGTTCTGGTGAGTTGGAGAACCGAGGTACCACTGTATATGCTTGTAGTTCAGACCGAAATGTATTAACAATGGGCCAAAACCAAAATAAATGTTGTAGAGTTTCTGGGTTGCTATTGCAAAAGACACAATTTCCATTTATATTTACTTTAAATCACTCAAATATAAGGGTTTTGACTGGTTATCCGTTGTGGGTTATTTTATATGAGACTTCTTTTACCTTATTAGTTATGCAATATCTACTAGGTGTCATCCAAACTCTTTTCCAGTCAATTTGTCCCCCCCAAAAAAGAATTCCAATATACAATATTACAAAATATATACAAAAAATATATACAAAAAGGATATGGTTTGACTGAAGTATAGACCTTAAGAATTTATTATTGCATTCAGCATTCAAGAAATTCTTTCCCTGTAGTATAATATTAGTATTAAAATCTATTGCTAATTCTGATGGTTGACAGTTATTGTTTTTTCACAAGCCTTAACATTTCTTCAGGCATCACATTGATCACATTCTGATACCGGTCTATAGTAATAGAAGCAGCATATCGTTCTACAAAATCTGTATAACGACGTATGCCATTGTTTTCATTCAGTAATTGTTTAACTAAACATATAGCTTTTTAGTCCAGTTTTCATAGAATAATGTCTTGTTTTTAATTTAATGTATTTGACTTCCAGATTAAGTAAATATGAGGGGAGAAATCATTTTTATAAATCAGCAACCAAGCAAGAAGTGCCTGCTTGTGAAAGTTAGCAAGTTTCACAGGAAGTCGTCCTATATCAAAATAACATTTTAACAATAATTCTAACCCCCCCCCCCCAACCTTTCGGAATATTAAGTTTGGCATAAGGAACCACATGCTCTCTTTGTTCTTGAAATAATTCTGGATCCATCTTGTTTTAAGTGTAAAACATTCAGACCACCTTTTTCCTGTGGACGACAGACAATCTAATTTTTTTAATATCATGAGGTTTATTCCTTCAAATGAATCTAAAAAGCTTTGAGTCAATTTCCTTAATAGTCTCAGGTGGCACATCTAAGACCAATGAAACATATACTAATTTAGACAAGACCTCCGATTTAGACAAAAGTATACGACTATTCAAAGAAAGGTCTCTAAGCAGCCACGAACGAAGCTTGTTTTCTAATGTTTGAATTATGGGAGAAAAAAAACAAAAAAGACTCGCCCGTGACGCCGTCCTTTTCACAAGCCACTCAGTGGGCGTGGTTACCGCCGAAGCTGGCGAGCGGCAGAAAGCGACGCATGCGCAACAGAACCCAGAACGTTCCGTCGGAGCGCGCTGCCACGCTGAAGGCGCTACAATAAGGTGAGGCGTTAGCGAAACTCTTAAATTGCCCTACTTGATTATTTATGTGTTTTTCCTTTTGCTTGGTATACATATGTATTTTTCAATGGTAGTAAAGTGTCGTGGGGTAGAATGCGATGGCCTCGATTTGAGTATTTGGTACCGCCGAGCATGAATGATGCCGTCTCCGTGTCTTGCTTTCACAAGGCCCGTCTTTTGTCTGCGAAGTGCGGCTGGCTGTTGTTCGCGGCGAGCCGTCTCCAATTAACGTCGGACTCCAATTAATTCTTTTAAAGCGTTAATTTAACTATCTAAGCAAAACATTAGCAACCTTTTTTCCCTCACGATGTCCTCTGGTTAACCATTCATGTAACTAAACGCTCATTTCCATCCCTAAATTACAGGCTAGCTAAGTTAAACGGTTGCTGTCGATCGGTGCCGTTTAGGAAGATGAGCTTTGAATACAATAATACAATGTAACCGCCTGTATTGATTTTAATATGTAAATCTGCGACTTCAGAGTCATTTAGCTGTTTCTGATGTAATTTCTAATGTAACTAATTCAACTACTATCGTAATTATGAACAAATATGGCCGCTTCCGCTTGGGACTTGAAAGACGGATAGCCGGACCTCGGGTACCCAGATGTACAAATGGCTGGGGTTTTTTAACTGTTAGTTCCCCGTGGCGGGGTTGGCGGGCTCCAGGCGGCCTTCAGAGCGGGTAGTGTTTGATTCAGCCTGAACGATTCCCTCGATGGCGCTGGATGAAGCGCGGACATGCTAGGCTCGCAGCCGCTTCCGGGAGTGCTGGCGGAAGCCTCGGCGGCGACGCGGAGCGATGTGGTGGCGCGCCGGTGCTTTGTGCTTTTCCGCTTTCTTTTTGTTTAATAGCATGGGAGGGAATAATTATCAATTAAATAACGTTTTGTTTTTTTTTAATTTGGAGCTAAGAATAATAGTTTTCTAGGAAGACGTTTTCTTTGCTATTCAATTATTGAATTCTGCTTTAACTGTTTTGCTAGTATTCATATTCCAAACAGAACTAGTTTAAAATAGCTTAAACGTTTTCAATGTTATGTTAAGTATGAAATCCTTCTATTATACTTTAACTCTGTTTCTTAATTACCCAAAATAATGATTTCTGGTTTGCTATACAGTTAATTGTGACCTTTAAAGGTGCCATAACACCTTTCTTGTAAATCTGCCTTCTTACAGGGAAAAGAGAAACAACCTATCATCTAACGATCATGTCTGACGGAGAAGGATTTGTGGTCCGCATCCGGGGACTGCCCTGGTCATGCTCTGTCGATGAAGTGCAGAGGTTTTTCTCAGGTGAGACAAGTGTTCGGGTCTGTAAGTGCTGAGTGCAGAGCGATCCCAACTGCCAGGTATACAGACCAAGTGTCAAGCTGAAATACTCTTATCGACCGTATCTCATGTTTTCCCTGCGTGTGGCCCTCCACGGCAGGAGACTGTCAATACAAAGATGTTAGCTTCATCTCCAACTAAGCAATGCTTTCAACATCTATGTGTTACCATGCGCACAAATGTCAGGCCAAATGCAAGCAAAGAGAAAATGCCCAGTATGTGATTTGTATAATGTAGGGTCCTTAATGGCTTAACGATCTTTCTCCTCCTAGATTGTAAAATTGCCAGTAATGGTACGAGCATCCACTTCACTTACACCCGTGAAGGCCGACCCAGTGGCGAGGCCTTCGTGGAGCTGGAGTCGGACGAGGACCTCAAGATCGCCGTGAAGAAGGACAGAGAGACGATGGGCCACCGCTACGTGGAAGGTGTGTCTGGATCTTCATACTCCCCTCTTTTATGGGCCGTTCATTGGCATCTCTGACTGGTCCCGTCCTCTTTAGTGTTCAAGTCCAATAGCGTGGAGATGGACTGGGTCATGAAACATACCGGTCCGAACTGCCCGGAGACAGAGGGCGATGGGCTTGTCCGACTTCGTGGCCTGCCTTTCGGGTGCAGCAAGGAGGAGATCGTCCAGTTCTTCTCAGGTACGTTCGGGCCACTTAACAAGCCTTATGAATGCTTAACGTCACATGCTGGAATATTGAGTGGCGTCGTATTGAAGTATGAATATTTACTGCATGTAACAATTCAGTGCGTAAGTTTTAAGCAAGACAATCTAGTGAAGGTTTTCTGGCTTTTTTTGTTTAATATTCTGAATCAAAAATATTTATTCCTGGGCAGCATTTAATCTGCAGCTCAGCCATTTGTGGTCAGACCTCTATTATTGATGGTCGTTCTTAACGCAATTTTCCCTGCAATGATGTTAAGTGATGTAACGATCAGTGCTTAATTCTGACAAAACTGCAGTCTCAACCTGTAGTCTGTCATCTCTAATTATGTATCAGTTATAAAATGTGTAGAATCTCAAATAGGACATTCCTCTGGTGTTATTGATGCATTTTAGGTCTTTTTTTTTTAATTTTGTTTTTTAGCATAAAGATAGAGAACATTGTGACTGGGTATGTGATTTAATGCTCCCCGCTGGGGTTATTTGTCCTTGGGTTGAAGGGTTGGAAATCGTGCCAAATGGGATAACATTGCCGGTGGACTTCCAGGGGAGGAGTACGGGGGAGGCCTTCGTGCAGTTTGCTTCACAGGATATAGCTGAAAAGGCTCTAAAGAAACACAAGGAAAGAATAGGGCACAGGTGGGGATGGATGGCTGGACTATATTTTCCTTTTCTTATGGTGTACACCTCCTACAACCTGTCACCTGTCACGGTAATGGCGCACAAAACAAAACACTCATCAGTCACGGCTGAAATTCAGTCATAAATCTCGAGTGCAGACACTCAAATTAGTGCTGAGCGATCAGTCTCTGATTAGTGCTGAGCGGGTGCTTTCTCACGCGGTGTAAAGGGGGCCAAGGGGTTTAAAACTCCCAGAATGCTGCAGGAAACATTTGGAACCATGACACCGTTGGTTGTCTTGATATTGACATGCTAGTGATTTTAGCCCACGTGGGAGAAATGTGACACACACACACACACATACATTTACTCAGGTCAAGTTTGTTAGCGATATGCTAGAATGTACATTTACTGCAGGGAACATTTTTAGACTCTGCTAGTAGGTCAGATACGTATCTGTAGGGTTTGTCCCGTTGATGCTTTAACAGGCTGAAAAATTGGGCAATGTATATTGCAGTGACTCAGCATTCATTGTTTAAGGGGACTAGTATCTATCGAGTGAGGTTTGGGGGTGTCGCTCAGCACTAAGACTCAGACACAAAGCATAAGCACACGCGGATTTCCCCCAGAGATCAGTCATCAGGGGAACCTGGATCCTGCAGTGACAGGTAACTCGGGTTGTGAATCTGCTTCTGATGGAATCGTAACCTTCCTGCACTATGACGACGGTCATGCACACGGTCGCTTAGGTCTTCCCAGGTAACCGTAAGAAAAGTTTTACTTCCTGACTCACATTTTAATACGGTCATTCATGACACGGCTACGCGTTTCCTCCTGCCCGATATTCTGTCGATTTTTTTTTTTTATTTTATTTTTTATTTTATTTTATTTTATTTTACGTGATGCATTCATATAAGGCTGGGAGGAACAGGACCAACACGCTGCCTGAAAAAGCGACCACTATGAGACTTGATCCTTATGTCCGTAAATCTGATGCATAAGTAGAAAGACTTGGACACGGGGGCTCCCTGGTCCCGGTTGTTTCTGACTTCCTCTCTCCGACACGCTCTCAGGTATATAGAGATTTTCAAGAGCAGTCGTGCTGAGGTGCGAACACATTACGAGCCGCCTCGCAAAGCCATGGGTATGCAGCGGCCCGGGCCGTACGACCGCCCCGGGGGCGGCCGCGGGTACAACAGCATGGTCCGCGGAGGCTCCTTCGAGAGGATGCGCCGTGGGGGCTATGGTGGAGGTGAGCGGGGGGCCGTCGTTGGCGAAGGTCCTGTGTAGATTCAGGTCGTCTGTCCAGTTTATTGTGTCTTGCCTGCAGATCTGTTTCGCTTTGAGTGCTATGTAGATTGGATCCCATTTAAGTGAAATTTGAGAAACTCAAGTAAGTGCTCGAGGTTAATTTATAATGGTGGAACAGCCTGCGTCCAGACCATAGATGTTCATTAGTTCTTGAGCGTGTAACAGTCTTAGTTTACTCAATTGCATGATCGGCGCTTTGTATTTTAGGTGCCGTCAAATTTAGCATGGGTTTAATAATAATGAAATAAAGTTTTGCATGGTGGTAATCAAAGGGACTGAATTTAAGGTTCTCAGTAACTGCTTCTCCTCTGTTAAAATTGCACTGTTGATGTCATTGGTCAAAGCAAAAAGGGGTTCCCTCGACCTAGAATGAAAAGCACATACTGGCCACCGACTGCAGTGTACGTGGCTGGTGATGAATTTCCGTGAGAGCTTGTTTTGGCCAGTGTGGTCTGCATTTTTACGGAAGAGCCTTAAATCTGAGCTCTTGAGGTTCTTTGTTTTGCCCTCTACTGGTCTGTTTGAGAAATAGAGTATGTAAGTTTGGGTTCTGTGCTTTGAACTTTACAAATTTAGTGGTCACACATGACTACAAAACATCTGGCTTGGCGTCCCGTTGCCTTGCTGTTTGGAGGTTGAAGCTAAAGGGATGTGAAAATGTCTCCTCTCTGTGCTTTTTAATTACCTCTAGTTTTAATTTGGGTATCCTCGTAACCACTGTCCTGGTTTTAGGTTACTATTTATATTCAGTAGGGTATCGGAGGTTTTTTTTTTTTTTTTTTTTTAAAGGGTTTTTTTCCTGTTTAGTTGCTGTTACTTAAGGCTTGAGTTAATCAGCGCCTGGGTTCTCGTTTTGTAGGTCTGTCAGATGGGCGCTATGGCGACGGGAGCTCGTTCCAGAGCACGACGGGTCATTGTGTGCACATGAGGGGGCTTCCCTACCGAGCCACGGAGACCGATATCTACAGCGTGAGTCTTCGAGTCTTTAAGAACGTGCTGTAGAAAGTTCCGAGCAAACCATGGTTCAGCGGCAGCCCTGGACCGCTTGGGTATGGATAAACAAAAGCGATTTAAGCCTCCTTCGTTTCCGTTGCAGTTCTTTTCGCCCCTGAACCCGGTCCGCGTTCACATCGAGGTCGGCCCGGATGGGCGCGTGACCGGTGAGGCGGACGTCGAGTTCGCGACCCACGAAGATGCAGTGGCCGCCATGTCCAAGGACAAGGCAAACATGCGTAAGCCCGCCGTTTGCATTGAGGGCCGAGTGCATGAGTGCTGGTCCGTAAGCCTGTCAGATGTAGCTTGTTCATTCCTTCTGGTATTTTTTAATAATCTGTCGTCCTTCTAGTTTGAGACTGTAACCACTGTGTTGGACCCCTTTCAGAGCACCGCTACGTGGAGCTATTCCTGAACTCGACAGCAGGGGGCAGCAACGGCGGCTATGGCAGCCAAATGATGGGCGCCCTCAGTGAGTGTCGGTCTGCCTTTGGCTGGTGATATTAGCTTTCCCTCCTGTTTGCATTCCCTCATTCTCGCCGTCCTGTTCTCTACAGCCAACCAGTCTTCCTATGGGCCCAGCAGCCAGCAGATGAACAGCGGCTATGCGGGGGGATACAGCAGCCAGACCAACATGGGCGGCTACAGCGATTATAGTAAGTGTCGACTCCCCCCCTCGCTTGCGCTAATCATTTCGCCTTGACCGGACGTCTAGTACAGGAGCCCTAAGATGCAAAAGAAATTATAAAACCCTACATTATTAACTGAAACCAGAAAAGGTAGGTACTTATTGAATCTCATGGCCTTGCTACTGATTGTCAAAAACAGGGACCGGGCTTCTGTGATGTAGCATAGAAAATGCCAGTTTCCTGCGTGTCCGGGTTTTCCCCATTTTCATCGATTTTTTGGAAATGTTGCGCATGTCGGTGAACCGGTCGGTCCTAAAGTGCCGATTGCTGTCTCCTGTTAGGTAATCAGAGCGGAATGAACAGCAGTTACTACGGCAGCGGCAGCAGAGGCTCCATGGGCTTGAATGGCATGGGGGCAGGGTGGGGCATGTAAGGCCGTGGGGGCGACCCAGGTTGGGGGGGGGGGGGGGTGGGGTGTAACCGGCACTGAAGATAAAGGGCTCCAGAGCTGCTCAATGTCTGTGAGGGGGATGTTTTCTTTTTTCCTTTTTTTATGCTTTGCATCAGTAAGTGGATGGAATTTCAGTCATGAAATGAAACGTAATCATTTCATTAAGGCTTTGCATCAGTAAGTGGGTGGAGTTTCTGTATATACAGGGTTGACATTTTTCTACGGTGTACGTGAAGAAGTTGGCGTAGTCTGACGATGTATACCCTTATTTTACAGGACTTGTACAATTCGTCTGTGTCTAAAGTATAGGTTAGTCGAGTTGAGACCAGGTATATCTTGGTCTTTCTGACCTTGATTTCTGTGTCCACAGTAGATGAACTTAGGTAGCAAGACTGACTTAAATTCATTTGTAAATATGGTCAACTTTTTGTTTTTGGAGTTAAATGTCCAGACTTTTTTTTTTTTTTTGTCTCGATGTCAGCGACCTGGAACTTGGTGTGAACGTGGATTTTTATATCGTGAGAGAGCATGTTGGAACTGCCTTTTTAATACACTTTGCAATTTTGGAGACTGGGCACGTTGGGATTTTGTCTGTGATGCAGTACAAACTAATCATTGTGTTCCTTCTACTGTAATGAAGCTTTAAGCCCTCCTAAATGGTTTGGTTTGTGATCTTGTTTTGCACACAGTAAATAAAATTGTTCTGTGTACACACAAGTGTGTAAGTGTCCATCCTTGTGGTTCCTCCTTTAAAGATTCTGTTAAAACAATCATAGTCATGGATTTGACTTGTGCCGATCAAAAATCGTCAAATTGGTAATAATAAAAAAAAGAAACTGCATAAAAGTATCCAGGCATCAATCTAATATGACATGAAAAGACCAGCAAAGGAATGGAATGCACATCTACGTACGTTTATGATCTTGTAGCGGTGGCCTACTGTCTTCTGCATGATTTCTAACATCGTGCTCATTACGAAAGGACAGGAACGTCCTTGCTGCATGGCTTTTGTAATACACGTTCACGCCCTCTTGTGTAATTAATGATCGTAACTAGCGACGGTCACTGTTCCAGGTGCACAAACGGTGGTGTGGCCAACTGGTAGTAATATGGGTTATCCCTTGGTAAATGATCGTGATTGGGGGGGGGGGGGTTCTTGGGGGGTCGTTGGTTATCGAAAAAGGACCCTTGGAACACAGCAAAAGGGGGCATTGATCTGATGGTGACTCCAAGGCTTTATAATCAGGGAGGAAGAGAGGGTCCCGACAGATTATGGTACAATGATCCAAAGTTAAAATGCTGTCTACTTAAAACCTTGGAATATTATCCCGAAATACATAACATCCAGTTTGTACGGATATTAGTGGGTGTGTGGGTTTTTTCCAGAACCGTTGTAAGTGGTCTGTGGTTTTGACTTTACATTCAACGGCTCATTAAATGCTAGGTCATGCATTATTAGGAAATTAGCTAGAACAGATTGAAACTCAACAAAATCACACGTACTCCCTGAACTATAACAGGACTCCTGCATTAATAGTACGTAGATCGGAGCGTGAATATGGGTGTCTCAAAGCGAAACGTTGCTACTTTGAAAGACATGCTAACCTATCTTAGTCCACTAAGTGTCGCTATATGACGCTTGTTTCAGGAACTGAAAGTTGAACCGTGCTGTGTGTGTATGTGCATTAATGGTCGCAGTGAAACAGAATCAGAAATCTAAGATTATCTCGAAATAAAATGAGACCGCACACGGCCACACAACGACAAAATTACAGTACCACATAAAACAAACATTGTTGATAATGCAAAATTGTCATAATCTACCCGCAACCCTGAATAGGATCTGTGGTTTCAGAAGATGGATATAATCTATTCCTCAAAATAACTAAAAGCAGAGTCACGACCCAGTAATTGTACAAGAAAGTTGCCTATTTTTGCATACCTTCATTTTCCATACCAGCGTATCCAGTGCGGGTTACGCCAGTCCAGCACAGGTAGAAAACGCACATCCACAGTCGGAAGACTAGTATACCAAACCCGTCACCCTCAAGGTGCGAGGCCGCAAATAAAGCAAAATGTCTCCGGGATTATTCCGAAAAATAAGGCGGGCTCCTGAGAATTGCGTTTCTGCATTGTCAGTTATGGTGATGAAACGCACCTAGTACGTGAGTACAAGCAGGTGAAGTCAAAACAGGGCTTAATTGCGACGCCAATAATATTCAGTAAACAAATCTCACATGTGATTCACAGGACACTTTCGTCGATTCTACTAATGGTACTTTTTGTGATTCTGATATGAGTGACGTGTAACCTTTTTGTCAATCTATAAAATTACTTACACGTATCTAAAACGTTTTTGTATTAAAAAGCAGAAAGTCCAAGCTACAGATCCATAAGATTAATGTAAGTTATTGCAATATCTCGATCAGTAAGTTTACGATCAGTGCAGTAGCCCACGCACTCATATTGGGTATGTCTCTCAGCTGGGAGCGCTTCTCGACAGCGATGGTCGGATTACTAAGCACATTTCAAATAGAACTTTTTAATACTGTGCTTGCTTACATATATTCAGGGTTTCCGACTCTCACGCATCTGGCGTGACACTCAGAAAATCTTACGGCAAATCTATATTGTTCAATTATAAACATACATTGGTTACAGCACAAGATTTATTACAAGGTAATAAAAGTGTTACATCCATGTAAATGCGTGTGCATGTGTGTGACTTGAATCGAATTGAAAATCTCACGCCAGCTAGTTGACCAAAGTTGGCGACCCTGTTAGTTATTCATACATTCATGCATCAACACAGAAATAGGGTTACATTTAGAGTACACTTACATATATTTAGCACACACATTTGTCCAAAGCAACATATAAATAAGGTAGATAATACACGTCAGATATTATTAATCACAGAAATACATCCGCGGTTAACCTGTATTTATTTATTCAGCACACCCGTCCGAAAGTTTACAACGCATTTAATGTCCACAGTATTTATTTAATAACATATTATCCCACATTTTCAAATTGCATTTTAGATAGACCTAAAACAACAATTTAATTATTTTATGGAGTATGGAGTCTTGCGTATTATTAAAATTATAACTTATAGAAATATATTTGACAGTGCACTGAATATACCTAGATAAGATGCTTAGATAAGATATAATAAAATAAAAATGGATTCCACCTAAAACCAAATTTATCAAACATATAGGTTTTAGCCGAATACGAACTTGATGTGTTTCAAATTAAGTATATTGGTTGGGTAATTAAACAGGCGTGGCCACGGTTCATTGGGAGGAAGCTTATATATATATGCTTGGACGGACGGCTGAAGCGGACTTTTTACTCTCATTATAGCCCGAGCGGTTCGAAGCGAGGTTACTCCGCACAAGGACTCCCACGGTGGACGCTTAAGCGCAGGAAATACATCTGCTTTTGGAAGAAAGCTGTCATAACTTTGGCAAGGCGGCCGGCAAAAAATCACTCTTTCATATACTCGGAATATTAAATTGCGTTTTCTTGAAAAAGATCACGAACAGAAACGGAAGATTATGGAGTTACTTAAAGTTCTCCTCTTGTTCGTCCTCTGCTTCGGTAAGTAGAAGCATAGTTGGCGACCGTCTATTAATAGCGCTTAAATCATCGTTTTATGTTTTGGTGGTTTATTTTGAGTCGCACAAAGCGTACTTTAATGAATTTATATAAGGAAAATGTATGAACCGCTTAAAGGAAGAGGTCGGTTTGCTTATCAGAGGTGTTTCTGTCCGTCATTGGAAAACGAAATGCGACTTGCAAAACTTTTCATAATGATGTAACTAATTTTTTTGTGTTGTGCTCATTGTTAATTAGGGGAGTGCCGCTTATTAAAATAGCAGCTATTAATGGATCGTAGTTTAAACGTTGCTATAAATATCAACCCGACTTCAGCAGTTCATCATCCGCTAATATTATGTGAAGGTGTACATTTTTTCACATGGTTGTAAGTTAATATTATTAGCGCCCCGGCATGCCTATAGTTATGGTCAGACGTTTTGAACGGCTGTGCCGTGTCTGTTTTGCAGTCATGGTCTGGCTCGCCAGCTGCGCCTCCGTCGGGAAGCGCGACGCCGAAAAGCCGGCTGAGACCGCGGTGATCAATCTGATGAACCCTTCAAACCAAGGGAGGCGTGAGGACGACAGGGGTGAAGTGCTATATGAGCACTTTGAAGACTATGACGAAAACCATTCTGGGGATTATGAAGTCGAACTTCCTAAAGGTATTAACAATCGGACTGGAATGAGTAAAAGTCACGTAACAAGTCATCAGCTATTTGCGTGTGGTTGTGGTATGAAACCCTGCAAACCAACGCAAGGTTAACTTCCTCCTTAAGAAATCAAAGAATGGTGAAAAGCTTGAACCATTTGTTGGTCAAGAATCCTTCCGTGGAAGGACAGTCAGATCGGCAATTATGCAACATGCAGCGGGTTTTTTTTCCACGCTTATACTTTTATATTTTTCAATTGGTGATCCATGCTATGAATGCTTGTAGTTAATGGGCATATTTGTATCTTGACAGTCCACATAGTGATGGTGATGACTGTTGTAAATTGTCTTCACAGTGGCTTTCTCCATCAAGCCTAAGGATTCGGCGGGAGTCCCTAACAAAGACGGGAAGAAGAAGGGTAAAGGCAGGAAGAGGAATCCTTGTCGGAGGAAGTACAAAGATTTCTGCATTCATGGGGTCTGTCAGTACCTGGTGGAGCTGCGCTCAGTGTCCTGCATGTACGTGGGACCCTCTCTGATTATTAATGACTTTGCCATTTGCAGCCTTAAATCTCTTGGCCCCCTACTGTGATCTTCTAAAGTTACAGTCCTTGTGTTGTGACCTTGTGTAGTATACTGCTAAGTCCTCCCAGGAAGGGTCTGGAAGGTTGGCACATGTGACCACTTGCCTGAACCGATTCCTTCAGCGCAAGCCAAGTATCTGGGGTATGGGGTGCTGTGTCCTGGTCTTGGTCAGGCACAGCAACAAGGGGTTGACCTATAGAGCTAGAATATAAACCGGCTGATCAAGACCAGGATTGGGAACTGCACCTTGAGCTCAATGAATGAGCAAAATTCAATTCAACTAAGTGTACAGGATGCATTTTGCTGTTGCTGCTTTTCCTCATCATACTTGGCCTTCAACAAGGGTGGAGGATTAGTTTCAACATTGGTAGGGGCCAAATCGGCCCCGAAACCCCTAAACACACATGGTACTTCCACATTAGTAGGGACATGTCTTTGTAGACCATACCCAAATTTATATCCTTGGGGTTCAGTGACTCATGGCTGCTATTCTTGTGTAGATGTACTGCAGGATACTCTGGAGAGCGCTGTCACCTCTTCAGCCTACCGGTAGGAACTGAAAAGAGCAGCTATAACCGGACGACGGCGCTGGCTGTCATGGCGGTGGTGCTGTCCTCCCTGTGCCTCATCGTCATCGGCATTCTGCTGGCACTCAGGTTGGTGCGTCTCCATCTGATGGCTGGTTTCTACGGCCTGTGTTCGCCAACCTGCTTGCTGTGAAACCTTCTCAAGACCTGTTGGCTAAATTCTGTTCCAGGTACCACAAGCGGGGTGGCTATAATGTGGAGACTGAAGAAACGGCGAAACTGGGACTTGCCTCGCACAAGTGAATAAGAATGGTGAGCACTGTGCAACCTGAGCACACTCTTGGGGTCAACAGTTTGTGTGTGGCAAAGAGTACTGTTTTTAACAATGGAGGAGGGAAAAATGAGATGTATTTGTATTGGGCCTGTGTGTTGTGACCAGACTATTTTTCACACAGTGTCTATTTTTAGGAAGGCAAATGGAATTTCTACCTCAGTGAGAAATGGAGAAGTGAAATGCCAAAGCAGATCTGTTTGGGACGAAGGGACAACTTGTGTGGTTGATGTGACTGCTGCCAGTGAGGACCCAAGACTGAAACCTGGAAGTCTTCGATGTCTACAGATGAGATGTGGCAGCTCAGTGTCCCATAAATTAGGATGTATGCTGTCTTTAAACTGAATGGACAGATGAATGGGCAGAAATGAGGAACGATGTGAGCTGCTTTTGGCTGTTACGTTTCCCTGTCATGGGAGACTTGCGGTATCCTTTTTTAAGAAAGGTCTTTATTTGGTTTTGAAAGGGTTGCGCTTTGTGTCCCTCTGCTCCTTTTATAATTGTAAAACTCTTAATTTATTTATTTAAATAGTGATCCTGCTATTTATTCACTTCACACATTGTCGAGATGCACTACCAAAAATGTCAGGATTGTCTTTTTTACTGATACTAAAGTGATATTTTAACTAAATAAATGCATTAATTGAATACTTTACCTGTGGTTTACAATGATTCTTCATCGTAATTGTCTCCTAGCATTTTCACTACAAACCTGTCAATGCTGTAGAGGCTGCGGGGTATTACACTAGCAGAATGTTCAACTGCTTAGTGCAGCGTAAATGGTTAATACTGAGATGGCGAGTTGGAGAGGAAGATTGTCACATTAACTACTACAATGTGCTACTGCGTTTTAAACTGTTGCTTAGTTCTGCTATTTGCGTGCTTCTGTGTACTACTAGTCTGCCAATGTGCTTTTAAACCAATACTATGAACCAGTCCCCGAAAAATTGTTGGACATTCACATCATCCTACAAATAGTCATTTGTATATCAAATGTGAAAGGAAATAAACCCAAAGTTCGAAATTACTCTAATTTACATTTTGTCATGACATGTCATCTATTTTCATAATGACACAGTGAGGAATCCTCAAGGAACCAATGCTGATGGTATATAAAGTTCATAGTCTTAAAAATCAACGAGCAGGTTACTGCTTATATACATACACACAGTAAAGGCTTCCAAGAGCCCCTGCTGAAGCCATTTTGATCCACTTGGGGGGGGGGGGGGGCACTAGTGGCATAAGCTGAATAGTGACAGAGTCCACCATTGCTGTTCCAGACAGGAAGTGGTCTCAGGAAACACTTCCTGTTGCAATGATACACAACAGATCCCACAGCTGTGTCATATAAATCCTTATTTGCCTTTATTTTACCAGGAAGTCCCATTGAGGTTAATCTTTTTAAAGACAGACCTGGTCGAGGTAGCAGCGGTGCACGCTTGCATCCTTATAGCAATGGTTAAAAAAAATAAACAGCAACAATAAATAGTACAAGTATGCAGCAGTTGTGGAAACAGACGCCAAATGTACTTCCCAGCAAGAGATCAGAGTTCAGAAATGTGCCTTTGTGGACTTTTTTTAGCGTTTGTTCCACTAGCATAATTGTATGCTGGCCAGACATTCCTGACCACTATGAAATCTGGTAAGAAAGCAGCTGTGCGCTGATTCCAAAGCAAACAAACAAAAGAGCACGCACACAATAAATGCGCGCTCACACACTGGGCACCAGAAACACCAATCGAATGACTACTGTTCTTTGGGGAATGTAATGCTGACAGGGGAGAATGGCAGAAAAACTACATCATTTTTCATTATACTCTGTCTATCCATCTTATCCACACAAGACACTGTCATATATGAAGTAGTGTGATTGAACAAAATGAAAGCTCGAGAACCGCCCGCCCCAGCTTTGAGTTTCGCACTCAGTGCGCATGCTCACTCATTTGCAACATGGCGGCCCCCGTAGACCTGGAGTTGAAGAAGGTACCTTGCTCCTTTTCTGTCTTTATATGTTGCCAGATTATATCTCACGTTCTGTGATTTCAGTAAATACGATGGGCAGGGTACGTTTAATGTGAAGGATAATGTTAAATGCTTGGGAAACGGAGCGGTAGACGGTCGCGTGTGCGACGCGTCATAGGCGTGTCGCACGCTGCCTTTTGTCACTGATTGTATTAATGTCTTGAGCGGGTATATTTTTGTATAAACCCAGCAGAGCTGCTTATTAAGTGCTATGAAATACGACGTCTATATAGACGTGTTTACAAAATGTGCTTTATTTTAACACGCGAAGTCGTAATTAATGTATAAATAACACCGTTTATTTCACGACACATTCGCGAATTTAATTAAAAGGCATGCGTCTGCTCGTTATAATTGACATTTGCAAGTAGTGCAACTAACTAACAGGAAATGGGTAACGATCTGCTTAAGCCTTAGACGCTACTCTGTGGCCCCTCTTGACAGCATTCAAATCGTTCAGGAAACCCAAACCCTGTCCTGTGTGCCGGTTTGAAAGCGAGCTGCCCGCCAGCACTAAAATGTGGAGTCAGTTATCAGGCCTTAATTTCTTTAACATGCGTCTCTTCTTCCAGTAAAGCATTTCTCCGCCTTGGCGGCATATCGATAGTGCATCGTTTACATCAAAGACGTATTTATGCCCTTACGTGGAACCACCTATTGCGGCTTCTTATTCCCTTTTGACTAAGTGTAATAAATTTTCCATTAGCTAATATATCACAGGGTCGCTAACTCTAACGCATCTGGCGTGTCGCTCACGCAAATCTCTATTATTCCATTATAAACTTAAAATTAGCTACACGAAAAGCGTTGGAGTGGTTTGCAAAGCTTACAGACGATTTGCTAAGTAATAAATTACTTACGTGTAACGCGCCAGTCAGCTGACCAAAGTTGGCAACCTTGATGTCATATTAACTACATTATCCATCCATTATACATTATAACTACTACATTATTTTGCATAATTTTTGCATTTATCATTGTTACATGTAACATCACTTTGCATGCATGTATAGGCGCATTAACGGTGTCCTTCTGATTAGATATGTGTAATGACACCTTGCAGGCTTTCGCCGAGCTGCAGGCCAAGATGATCGACACGCAGCAGAAGGTCAAGCTGGCCGACCTGCAGATCGAGCAGCTGAGTCGCGTGAAGAAGCACGCCAGCCTGACGCACGCGGAGATCAGCGCGCTGCCCGACAGCACGCGCATGTACGAGGGCGTCGGCCGCATGTAAGTGTCCAGGCGGCGTTTAACCAGAGCAAAGTCACGGTTTTATAAGTCAAGTTTTATAACGGTCATTCAGATGGCGCTCTGCTTCAGACTCTTGTCAATCGGCCACGAGGCAGCAGCACGTGGTAATTGGTTTCAAACTGGCTGCTCTTCCAGGAACTGCATCTCAGAACCGGTACAAGAAGTATTAGCTTCTTCTGTTTCGTGACATGTTATTTTTATTTGTGTTTATGAAGAATCAGATCGCCTTTTCTGTAGCTGTGGATGAGTTTTGCTTTGGTTAGTAATGATGGAGTTGTGGTCTTTTTGGGGTGAGGGCATAGATGTTCTGATTATGGTGGCATGTTCACACATCTCCTGAGCTCGGGGCTGTCAGGGTAGGAGGTGATGGAGGTGTTATTTTTGTCGAAAGTGGTGACTGGATAGTTCGCCAAGGAGGCAGGAGAACAATAAACCATTTCTATTATGATTATGCAGTGATTCAAACGTTTGGAAATGTCCCTGTGTACATTGTACACGACAGACGAGTTGATCTGGAACGTGCCATCTGGTTTTTCGCTAAGCCGCATCTATTTGTGGTAGGCCGAATCTTGGCACACCGTTTGGCAACGTGTAAACAGTGATAGCTCCTGTCATTGGAATCGTCTTGTAGCCTGGGAATTCGCATGACATATTCTTCTTCAGCAATGTGAATAGTTAATGCTGTCTGCCGTTTGTCACTTTGCTGGTGGATTCGTCCGTAGTAATTTCACGATGCTACCCGGCACTCAAACTATACAGCAGTGACAGTGGTCTGCGGGGGATCTGGCCGTGAAACGTTTTGACGAGGTGTGGGCTGGTTTGAGAGTAATACAGCACCAGATATGGAATATGGATAGCTAGTTGGCCTCGCGTCTTCAGGTGACTGCGGTCATGTGTCCAGAGAAGTGGATGCTTTACTTTGGAGTTTTTATTTCTAAAGTAAGGCTAGATGCCAATAGTCTTAATGAATCACCATGACATGAATCTCCTGTCGGCTTTGATGCCCCCAGGCGTCTCGGGAATCTCCCCAACTTGTCTCATTTTGACTCGTTCCACACCCGTCCTGACACCCCTGGAAGGCATGCGGCCGCTCTCAGCAGTGTCGACCGGCAGAATGAATGGACTTTTTTTTTTTTCCCCTCATTGACTCCTGTGTGGTCTGAGAAATAGCCAGAAATGACTAGAGGAGCATCTCGAGCTTGGTGGTCATGAAGGGGGGTGGCCCCTCCGTTAGGGGGCCATCGGACACGCTGCTCAGAACAGAGGAATGCAGAGGGTCATTCTGAAAATGTTTGAAGAATGAATGTCTAGACTCCAAAAAAAAAAAAAGCAGCAACAATAAAATAGAATTAGCGTTACCCGGAATGCTGCATTTTTTTCTGCATAATGTTTCAGTACCTCATGTAAGGGCTTTGCTGTGATGTGCCTGTTTTAGCAGTTTTACTCATCTGTGTCATGTACACAAAATGACGACATGCCTGCTTTTCTTTCTCTTATGTTGACAGTTTCTCCCTCGTAACCCTCAATTAATGGCGAGTGAAACCGCAGTGAGTTTGGCTTCGGTTCACGCCTATTGCAACACTCAGAAACCATCCTTTGTTTCTAATAGCTTACCACATGCAGTCCTTGCTAGTAAATAGCTGGAGTGTGCCTCTATGTCCTCCCCCTAATCATGGAGGTGGGAGGGTCAACGGTGGCAGTTCTATGGGAAGAGAAAAGGGGAACGTCTTACCTTTGTATGGAAAACGACACCAGCTCTTGCAGAGTTCAGTTCCAGATGTTAGGAGCCACGGTAATAGGAGAAGTGTGAGTAAGTTTGCAGTGTCATAAAGCCTTTGGTGAAACCATAGCAACAGATTTGGCAGAGTTATCCCACTGCAGACATCTGTGCTTATCTAGATGTTCAGCTAATAGCTGTCAACCTGATCTGGTAATAGTTTTACAATACAGATGCCATCTTAAAGGCCCTTAAGCGTGCATTTCTGGTATTGTGTGATAATGATCTTTAACTATTGATATTTGCAGTCAATGAATATTCACTCTGCTTTGCTCTGGTTTATCTTGACCTCTTGTTGCATATTATTACAGCAATAATATGCGATTGTTCTGTCACCATGACTTCAGAAAGAATTGCTCACTCAAGCAAGTTCTGAATAAGCAGTGCAGGCAAATCCCACAGCTTCCCAAAGGAAACACCCAGGCCTTCAGTTCTATTATAATTGTAAATGATTATTTTTGAAAATCGGTTTATCAAGAGGTTCTATGTATGAATAATGCTAATGCTGACCTTAAACCGAACGATTTAACTGTTGCAGACCAGGGTTGGGGCCATTCCGGAATACAATCATCAATTCCAATCCAAATCAGGAAATGGAACTGGAGTTAGAATTTATATCTCCCTGAAAATTGGATTCAGTTCCAGTTCTTTTTCCAATCCCAACTCCAGTTCCATTTCCTGATTTGGATTGGAATTGATGAATGTATTCCGGAATGGCCCCAACCCTGTTGCAGACAAATCTCCAATACCGAAATAAAAGCGTGAGAGTTTTGCTAGAGCTGTGACACACTCCCGTCATCTTGATCGTTTGGTGGCCAGTATAGCTGTCTTGAATCAGACTTTCTCTTGCCGTTCGGTTAAAATCAACCGTGTTTAATATTATAATATGTCTTTAGTCTTGGCTCATGCAAATAATGACGTGGACATTGTGGTTGCGTTGCTATTTTAAGGTAGCAAAATGACGTTGTGCTTTTGTCCAGCAAAACCAACATCTGAAGTCAGTGGCTCATGTCCTGCTTCTTCTTGAAAGGCTTAGGTGGAACAGTGCTGTTCCCATTGATGATGTACTTGCATTTTTCCCACCTTGGGTACGAGCACGTTTGTTTTCTTGGGCGAAAAGCGATTCAACTTGCCGTTCAGATACGTCGTTGTAATAACAATCCGCCATAGATCATGCGCTGCTGCTTCTTAAAGGTGAGGTGACGTGCCATTCTGATTGGCTCATTGCTCGTTACGCCCAAAACACACGTCTGAATAATTAAGAGCGTTAGGATAACCTTTTTACGGCTTGCGCTGGTGCAAAGTCTGTTTTTTTCTGCTGTCAAATGTTAGTTGTGCTTTGCGCTTTATACTTTGCATTAGTTTATCAAAGAAGAGCCCCGGGTTTAGTATTTTTGTAATCAGTGTTTTAATGGATGGCAGTTTTGAGATGATAAACTGACTGGAAAATGTGATTGATGCAGAAGAATAGATTCCTCTTCATGAAGTTGCCCAGGTCTACTGATTTGTTTTTCTTTTTCTGGGAAAATCGGGAAGGTAGTTTCTCCAAGGAAATGACACATGGCGCACCAAACTCTCCCCCTGTAATCAATGCGCGTTCCATGACGTTTAAGACAAAATTACTTCTGGTAAAAAGGGATCATCGTGGATGCTGAGGTTGAATGCAGCTGCCAGACGGACTTTCCTACTCTCTACCGTTGCGTAAACAGCACAGTGGGGTGAGCCTGTGTTATGTGCATTAACCACCCCCAGCGGCTCCTGCTCAGTTAAAATAAAGACCCCCTCCCCCACCACCTACTGGAAAATCGAAGGGGAGGAAAGAATTTTGTAATGCGTGTTCTGGAACCAGTGCTGGTGGATGGTGATTATCAACAGCGTCTCCTGAGTTGGAAAGATACCAACGTCAGTTGGTCTTTCCTAAATCAACACTCATATTTGTTGGTTTTTCTGCGAAATACCCATGCTCTGTCAAGCGACACGCTTGAATACTGTCTTACTCAAACCCAAACCTGTAACCTGAACTGAAAGGGATTGAGTGATTCTTCAGCTAGAAAACCAAGAGAGGGGTGGTCAGTTGCTTAGCAAGCTAAGTCTCTGTGATCTGAAGAACACCGGTTTAAACACCGGCCACGGCAGAACTGTCACGTCCATGAGCCATTGAGCCTGGTGCCTAACCCCTAGTTCCAGGGGTGCTGCACATTGCCTGATCCTGTGTTGTGACCCCCCAGTCTATGGAGAGCAAGATGGTGTGGGTAAAGAGAAGAATTCCCATGTACTTGTATTTGTGCAAATGGCAAATAAAGGGCTTTATTTGTTTGTTTGTTTGAAACCAGAGTTGGAATTTGGTCAAGCACCGGTCACATGATGGACCGTTTAGGGTCCCCCTGGGATTGTGTGCTGTGTGGTCTGCATCTGCTGAGACACCTTGTTGTGCACTAATTGAGGCTGAAGATTGCTTTGTATAGTCAATTTTTTAGCTGTGAGCAGTGATGCTTATGAGCCTGCAGCTTAGTACTTGGGTGTCTGACTCATTTTTCTATTGATACAACTTGAATAGTTTAGGTAATTTGATTAAAAGGGCAGATTGAGTGTGAGCCCGCTGCATTGTCATCTTTGAATCAGAGAGTCATGATTAGCAGGAGGTCATCTCAAAGTGCCTCGCGGGATTGTCGAATAGAACTGATATATCAGGGGGGAGGCAAGTCAGCACATTCCCGGCAGAGCTGAATGGAGAGCAGCTGTCAGTTAGCATGGCTCTGTTATTAATCTGCCCGATTTTAGTCCAACACACCTGGATTGCATCTGTTAAGGGGGACGCTCTGATTATGAGCATTGAAAATGCAAAAAGAGCAACTTGGTTTGAAGGATGTTTAGGGTGATGTCTTGTTTGACATGCCGGTGCCATCTTTGTCAGGCATCCCAGGAATGGAAGCTGAAAAGGTCACCGATTCTGACAGAAACTTAAACACTGCAGGTCTTTGATACTTTGGGTGACTGTCACAGTGCAGGTCTTTGATACTGTGGGCAGTTGAGGCACAGTGCAGGTCATTGATACCCTTACAGAGCTGGGGGCATGCAGGTCATTGATTCCAAGTTCGGCCCTCCCCTTTTTGTCATCCAATTTCATTTGTTTTATCCTATTCCACGTCCTCCCTGTGATCTTCGTTTTGCGGTCTGAGGTTGTGGAGTGAGGGGGGCGGGGGGCGGGGGGGGGAGTGAAAACGCAGTTATTGTATTATCTTGGCAGCTCCGAGGGAGTTTTCCTTTCTCGACATATGAATCGCTCTCTTCATGGCTGACATTCCTTCCATTACCTTTATCGGGTCGCCATCAAATGGCACTGAAGGAAGTGGCGACTGTGATGTTGCATCCATGTGAGTTGCCGGAGGTTCGAGGAATGCAACCTGGGCCTCGGTATTTAAGTGGTTGTCTTGAGGTGCAGCGGGTTGACAGGTTATCTTTCATTCGCAGCAATTTCTTTCCTGCATGATGATCTTGATCTTGATCCCCTGTCTACTTTTGCCTCCCTGGTTTCTCCTGGTTTCTCATTTTGCTTCCTTGGTTTCTCATTTTGCTTCCCTGGTTTCTCCTGGTTTCTCATTTGCTTCCTTGGTTTCTCATTTTGCTTCCTTGGTTTCTCATTTTGCTTCCCTGGTTTCTCCTGGTTTCTCATTTTGCTTCCCTGGTTTCTCCTCCCGCCAGGTTTATACTGCAGTCTAAAGGTGATATCAACGGGCAGCTGATGGAGAAGCAGAAGACAGCCGATGAGAAGATCAAGGAACTGGAGGTCAGACCTTTTGAAGGAGGCACCGTGTACCCCCCACAAAGTCATAAAAAAACACATGCAGCACATGTACTTTGTGAGTCACTAGTGGTATATCCTTAGTAGCCCTGAGGGATTCTGGTCATAGAAACTTTGATCATTTTTAATCTAGTTTGACATACCCCCTGCGCAGTCATCTTCAAAGGTCACCACAGTGAAGCCACATTCATACCACTCTGTAGTCCGTCTTTCTGATTTTTACAAGGTCCCTGCTTTGTGGCTCTGTGGGATCAGGGTATTGGAATTATGGTTTATTCTGATCCACGGCTGCACGTTCCCTCTACACATACATGCCTCGCATATTTATCTGATGACTTAATTCTTTTTCCTCCAAAAAATAGTTTAGTTTGTGCCAGCGGGGGCCTTCTGTCAGTCTGAACGTAACATGCATAATGATTTTGCACACTTAAATGCCTCGATAATTATCTAAAAAACACAATGAAATCACCTCATGCCAGGAGTTTTCTTTAGCCTTATAAATAATATTTAAAAAATATTATTATGGGCCTTTTTTTTTCATCACAGGTGGCTAGAGGAAATGATACTGCACTAATATGGTGGTCTTTGCATGTAATGCATATGTAGTTCACCTTTATTCCAAATGAAAATTAACACAATAACATAAACCTGACCAGATGCTTTGGAATCTCTTATGATACATGAAAATCTTTAACTGGTAACTACGTGTTTAACCATCCATTTGAATCACTGTAGCCCTTGCAGGGTTCCCCTGGCTGAAATAACTTGTCAGTGATTCAGTTTATCTCATTCCTTTCGGCCCTTGCTCAGAAATGAAAGACCTGAATCCTCGGCATTGGGCGGTGCGAGGGCCATCCATTTAACGACCGCTGTCGGCACCCGTCGCTCCGTCGGATGCCAGCCGTCCTGGTTTCGCCGCTTGTCACAGAACAATGGCAAGCGGAAAGTTGGCGAATCGGCCGCCTCCAGCTGAACTTTGCTGTAACCTTTACTGTGGCCAGAAAATGCCGTTTTTAAAAAGGGGGGGGGGGGTGAGAAGAAGAATTGGCTGACTGATCTGTTCAGCGATAGGTGGCAGGATACCACAGGTTTCTAAAAATAAGAAAGCTTGCTGGGCAGGCTTGGGTCATCAAACTCCAGTTCTTGTCTGCACTTCGAAGACAAAGGAGGGTGATGGATGAGGAGGAAGGGGAAACGGAAGTGGTGGAAAAAAGGGGCACTTGAGAAGGTTGTTGGAGAAGGTTGCCTTGAGATTGTGGAGCCCTGTACAGCTTAGCGGCTTGCTACGGCGTGGGAGGGTATGGGAATGCTCTTTGTGGTACAAGCGGGGATGTGGAAGTCAGAATGGCTGCCTTCACACGTTGCTTCGATGACAAAGTCCAGATGTACTGCGGTTGGTCTTGCCGTTGTTCATTTCTCAATAAATCATCTTCTCTGTTAAACGGAAAAGACTCTGATGAAGCTGCCCCATGTCTGCGCCACGCGGAGGTCCCTTTCTGGGCGAAATGAAAGGGGTGTAGCGATACGCAAAATTCACGGTTCAGTGCAAACCTTGGTATTGGGTTTCAGTGGGAAAAGTGGAACCAGAAGTCAGCATTGGGTGGGACACAGACAGGGTTGTCTCTAGAGCCCTAAGGTCAGCTAACACAATTATGGCACCACATAGTCCAAGACCTCCAGCTCAACCATGGGAGTGTTGAGTAGTCTTAGCACTTTGCATGTATTTTTATCAGGTCATATTGTTTTGTTGTGTGCCTCCGGTATGGGGTTGCTTACCCATGATTCCCTTGTTGCCTTTTGTACTGAGTTGGCACCTCTTCCACGACACGCACACATTCCACTGGGGTGGCGAGCGCCGTGTGGACCCTCTGTGGCCTTTCTCATGTCTCGGTGATTCTCCAGAGTGGTAGCATGAGGTATGTGCCTGGCTTCTAGTGATGGCATGTAGATTCTTGCTGAGTTCACGTGGGCAAATTGAGATCGTTGGCTTGTGTCCGGATCTGCAGCCAGGTTGGGCTTCCCAGAGCTATCTTTACAGCTAGCGCCTTCAGGGAGTCAAGCCTCGATTTATCCCTTTGGAATGTATTTTCTGCTTCGTGTCAATGTTGATGGTCCTTGGCACACTAACATATTAAGAAATCCAATGTGCAGCGTAGTTTTGCCCAATGTTCTCCGCCAGCTGTGCCATTACTGCCCAGTTGGCTGTGGGTGAGGACAGACCAAGGTTGAGGGAGCTGGCTCACTGGTGTGCGCGAGTTTTGCCGATCCTGTGAGGCCTTTTGGCCCACTACGGTATGGAGGAGGTGATTCACTGGGGATTGGGTGGCTCCTTCTTCACTAAGGCCTCTCCAGACCAGACCAGACCAGCCCGTTCCGACCCTGGGGGGGGGGATGCAGATCCCTGTTTTCACATGTCACCCGAGCTCAGGCGGGAGAGCTACCCCAGGCCCCAGCGCTTTGAACGGGATACATTTCCTTATCCGGCTCTTTGAAAAGTTTAGCGTGTGATGTTAGCGCGGCTCCCTCGGTGCTTGGCCCATTTCTGACTTCCTCTTGGCGTTTGCTTGATGCTGAGAGTAGTGCGGGTGTGTCTTTATGACTCATCCTGCCGTAACCCCACATGGTGCCAAGTTGGCTTGCGGGGCTGCATCCCCACTTCTGACCCACTCTCGCTTCTGGGCCCTTCTACTGGGCCACTCAGTTGTACAGTAGTGGTGGTAATGACACCGATTGTGTGGGTTTTTTCCCGACAGATGTCAGCCATCAGCCTGGTTCTGTCCAGGACTGGGTCGTGGTGAGCCTGGAGCCGTTCCCAGGAATTACAGAGTAGGGGCAGGAATGCCAATCCATTGCGGAGCACATGCCGTCAGACCATATATAATATCTAATTGCAAGATGGATGGATCCAGACTATTTGAGGACTAGCTTTCCTGAGATTCCAAAGGTCGACCCCTGTTAAGCAATTGGAGTTTGGGTGTCACCGGTGATCCCCGAGACACAAATTTAAAGATATTATCTGAAGGAGTGTCCTTGTGCCACTCCACAATGTTTTGCTTTTTGAAATGCACACAGAAACACGAGGGAGATGGCAAGTGTCAAACCGAACTGACTGCTTCCTGGCAGATTGCATCACTCTGGACTAAAGGTGCTAAACTCAGTATGTGACAGCAGTATGTGACACATGACCTATTTTGCTCAGTGATTTTTGTATGTACAATCTGGTTTAAGTCACTGAATTTAATTATCCTGTATATGTCCAACACGGGCAAGGGAAAGGCTATTTCTCCATGGAGATTAATAAAGCACCGCTATTTTGTGATGTTATTTTTTAAGGAGCATCTTTTTTGTGGGTTTGTCTTAGCTTATAAAATCAAGAGCTGGGTTTAATACCAGTTACGTGATTTGTCTTGGAATTGGTGGGTTCTGAGATGTGAGCAAGGTGCTGTTAGACGAGACCCTCCTTCTGAGTTGAGCCTCTTGGCCTGGCCCCTCAGTGGGAACTCGCTTTCTACATTTTCTCGTGTAACGGAAACAGGCCAGCAGAGCACACATGAAGTTATGCAGTTATAAAATGATTAATCTTATAACTGTATGGAAATGTTTATGAACCAGTCTTCATTAGTGGAAAAAAGTCTTCGCTGAAGTACCCCAGGAGCTGAAAGCAGGTCAGTCGAGAGGACCGAGACTTTGCAGAGTCTGGTATGATGATTGACTTCTCGGCTGGGTAGCTGGTGGGGAGTGAGTGAGACTCAGGCCCGGAAGTTTGGGAGCAGCACGGCGGCCGAATGGCAGGATAGCGACTCGCTAGAGGCCGTGTGGCCACAGGCCAGGGTTCCGCCTGGGCAGCATGTGTCCGCGCCGCATTCCAGTGAAATCGAGGGCCGTGTGTCGAGGGCCGTGTGTCAGCCTGCCCTGAGAGTGAGCTCATCCAGGGGGCGAGTGGGCGTGGAAGGGGCCTTGACATCCGCCAATGTCCCTCCGTTGTGCTGCGTCCTGCTTTTGTTGTGACCCCCCATGTTTTCCCCCCATTTCTGAGTCTGTGTTGATCCAGGTCATTGGCTTGTGATAAAATCTCTTTTAGCAATTTGTAAAAATAACCCGAGTGCACATATATTCTATGTATATCAGGTTTACCGTCCCTAATCCCCTAAATCGATGACATGTATGCGACATCAGCATGACATATATCGAGAACCCTCTGTATTTTGCATCAGCCTCTTACTGTTTGGTTGTGCATCCATCTTCCAACCTGGTCAGGGTTGCTGGGGGCCTGGAGCCTATATTAGGTGCCACATTGGGGTGCATTTTGTACTGGATACCTTTCCATCATTTGTACACCATGAGCAATTAATACATGTATACCAGTCGGTTGAATTGTTGGAGGAAATTTGAGAACCTGCAGAAAATGGCACGCACACTGAACTGGTGTTGGCACTGAAGTTCTTGGTCCAGCAAGTGTGAGGCTACAGTGCTATTCAGCGAGTCATCATGAAGGTGGATGGTAACTATGACAACAGATGCTAAGTGGGTTTGACCTCGCTCCCTCGTCTATGGCCTCCATAACCTGGGTTGGGTTCCATATTGCTGTTGGAGATTGTTTTTTTTTTTTTTTTTTTTTTTTTAAAAGGTCCTGATCGTGGTATGGACCCGTAGCTGGCATTGGCTGGCATGAACCACGTGTTTTAGATTTAGCTGGCCCCTGGTTGCAATGGGCGTGTGAGCTCATCACTCTGGATGCCCTGGCATGTGACTGGATAGGGACTGTTAATTTATGATGTAGTCTGACATCATATTCACTGTCCCTCTCCCATGATTATATCGGGCAGCGATGACTTTGGTAATTGTTCTTATAGTTTGATCTTTACTGTTAGGAATTTGGGCCACAGTCATCGCGGGGGGGGGGGGGGGGGGCG
>JAODLC010000052.1:5827144-5839380 GCA_026781145.1 Hippopotamyrus pictus | reverse complement strand
ACCCCTCCCTTTCTACCAGCTACCTAGCAAGCATCCAAACTAGTCATGGATGAAATACAGCGAAAGCTCACAAATGTCTCCGCAAACCTGTATGACCAGTAATTACACAATTTCAGGTTCAGGTGGGTTTTAGATTTGCCAGTACTGCTCGTGCCAGATTGGATTCTGTCTCAAGGTCTTGGGAACGGGCCAGACTCGGGCTTTAATTTCAGGCCCGTACAGGACTCTAGTTCTGATGGGCGTAAGGTGGAATTGCAGGTAGTCGTGCTTGTAGTGAGTCCTAATTGTGCCTTTCCCCATCTCCTCTGTAGATCATCATGGCCATTATGCTGGTTTGGCTGCTTTGCTACATCCTGACCCTGACGGATGTGCTTCCTCAGGACCCCAGTCAGTACGGTCACAAGGCGCGCACGGACGCCCGCGGGGATATCATGTCCTGGGCACCTTGGTTCCGCATGCCGTACCCGTGTAAGACCGCTGGGCCGCGCCCCCATCCACCGTGCTGCAGCTATGTAGGTCAGACATATGGGCGGCAAAAATGTCCAGATAGGGTTTCATTCGATGTCAATTTACAGGGTTTAATTTTAGAACCAGAACGAAACTTTGCAAGGAATTCGTCTCCTGTGTCGAAGTAATGCAAACATAACATTTACGTTCCGCATGCACAGCGGAGCTTAAACGGCATTGGAACATGCAAACATGCATCTGATCACACATGCGTAGGACTGCAACGCAGTGGAATTAAATGATGCTTTATTTGCCATTTGCACAAGTACAGGAACATTGAAATTATTCAGGTTTCACATATCCCATCTGATCTGCTTTGAGACAGACAGACAGACAGACAGACACACACACACACACACACACAGTTGAGAGTGAAGCTTGGGGTCTGAGTCTCAGTCATTTACCCGGCACCCCTGGGGCATTTTGGGGGGGGGGGGGGTCAAAGGCCTTGCTCAAGGGCCCAGTGCAAGGTGTTGCAGATACACTGTTGGCTAGGGAGCAGCACGGTGTAGCTGCATCTCATCTTCTGCTCATGTTATACTCCCTCGTCTGTCGACTTCCTGGCCAGGTCAGTGGGGGTTGCCAACAGTGACCATCGCCAGTGTGCTGGGCATGTTCAGTGCTACTCTGGCAGGCATCGTGGAGTCCATCGGTGACTACTACGCCTGTGCTCGCCTGGCGGGGGCACCACCGCCCCCGGTCCACGCCATCAACAGGTCCGGGGCTTTACTCAGCTTAAGGCCATGAGGTCACGGGGGTCACTGCCGGAGTCCCATGGGGGTTCACTGCCTCGGTGTACTTGCAGGGGCATCTTCACAGAGGGGGTGTGCTGCATTATCGCAGGGCTGCTGGGCACCGGGAACGGCTCCACCTCATCCAGCCCCAACATTGGGGTGCTGGGCATCACTAAGGTAATGCCAATGACATCAGCAAGGTAACACCAGTGACATCACTAAGGTAACGCCAATGACACCACCAAGGTAACACCAATGACATCACTAAGATAACGCCAATGACATCACTAAGGTAACACCAGTGACATCACTAAGGTAACGCCAATGACATTGCCAAGGTAACACCAGTGACATCACTAAGATAATGCCAATGACATCACTAAGGTAATGCCAATGACACTCTGCAGGGGGAACACACTGTCCTGTGATGAAGCTAGCAGTGAGAGGGTTCAAGGTTCCTCCAAAGTCCTGTACATTATGCTAATGGTATGGAGCTTTACGATGAGTCCGCACATATAAGGGAAAATAATGAAATGCAAAGTCCGAAACAGGGACGTATGCAGGGGCATTGCAACAGCTGGGGTTGGGTATTATTTGGCCTTCTTCCAATTCCTGTGCTGAAATGATACTTTTAAAATTGTGCTGGTGCCTGAACATTGCTTGAACTGGTACTTTTAAAAAATAAAGCAGAAAACTAAGGTGTACAACATTAAAGGATGGCTTTTTTAAAAATTCTGTCATTATCACCTGTCACTCACCAATTCAAAACACATGATTGGTTGGCCCCACTGTACGAATTATGGACTTCCTTATGCCCCCCCCCACCTTAAAATAAACACTAGAATCACCCAGGGATGCATTTTCTGCTTTCTCTTCAAAAATTAGCTATTTTTCAGCCCTCTTTCCTCATGCCCTGGTTACTGAATTCCAGCATTCTGGGATTTACTCGATTTAAACCGCTGTACAGTGCTGGAATCCCAGTGGCCACAGGAGATGATTAACAGTGAAGCGTTTCCCTGTGACTGCTCCCTCTTCGTCCTTGTAGTTCCGACACCTCTGCAGTATTCATTTACTAATAACAGAGGTGGCAGTTTCAGGTCCAGAAAGTATAAATCCAGACCATGATTTACTTTCAACCAACCAGTTGAGCATAAAGAGTCACAGTCACGGAGTACTCAGCTGGGGGGCTGAAAGTAAATCATGGTCTGGATTTTTACTTTCTGGACCTGAAATTGCCACCTCTGACTAATACACCTGTTGCCCCGGGCCTTGCTGAAGGGGGTCTCTGGACCCTCTCTGATTGGGTCTCCGGTCTGTTTCCCCATGCAGGTGGGCAGCAGGAGGGTGGTGCAGTACGGAGCCGGCATCATGCTGGTGCTGGGCACCGTGGGGAAGTTCACAGCCCTGTTCGCCGCCCTGCCCGACCCCATCCTGGGGGGCATGTTCTGTACCTTGTTCGGTAAGAGTGTCTCCGGCGGCGGTATCGTAGGTTTGACTTCTTAAATTACTTTTTATCTTGATATTATTTTCGATTTTCATTTGAAATCCAGTTTAGTTTCACTGCTGTTTTATTAGCTTTTATTTGAAACTTGGACTGTGAATCGATAAATAAAAACAAACAATTAATTTTAGGTGCCCTGAGATGTTTGTCCCCTAAGATCTGTCCCCTGAGATATTTGTCCCCTAAGATCTGTCCCCTGAGATGTTTGTCCCCTGAGACATTTGTCCCTTAAGGTGTCCTGAGATGTTTGTCCCTTAAGGTAAGGTGTCCTGAGATGTTTGTCCCCTGAGATGTTTGTCCCTTAAGCTGCCCTGAGATACTTATCCCTTAAGGTGCCCTGAGATGTTTGTCTCCTGAGATGTTTGTCCCTTAAGGTGCCCTAAGATGTTTGTCCCCTGAGATGTTTGTCCCTTAAGGTGCCCTGAGATATTTGTCCCTTAAGGTGTCCTGAGATGTTTGTCCCTTAAGGTAAGGTGTCCTGAGATGTTTGTCTCCTGAGATGTTTGTCCCTTAAGCTGCCCTGAGGTATTTATCCCTTAAGGTGCCCTGAGATGTTCGTCTCCTGAGATGTTTGTCCCATAAGGTGCCCTAAGATGTTTGTCCCCTGAGATGTTTGTCCCTTAAGGTGCCCTGAGATATTTGTCCCTTAAGGTGCCCTGAGGTGTTTGTCCCCACCACAGGATGACCACACACAGGATTGCAGATTAAATTGGCTCATATGCTAATATCATTACTATGAATCCCTGCATTCTCCATGTAGCATGGACCCAGGAAAAACGAGGCATGTCACAGGAAATGCGCTGGATGGGAGACTGGTACACCACAGGGCACACAAGCACACACAGTATGGGTATTTACAGACCAGGATCAGACAGGGGGGGCTTGGAGACTCCATACATCCATACAGAGCTGTGGGATTTGAACACACAACCAGTGTCGCTGTCAGAGCCAGTGTGCCAAATGTTTTTCGGGTGACATTTATCATTGTCAAATTTCGCTTTTTTTAAAGCACGGTTAAAGGACTACTTGTCAGTCAAAGAAAATTTTCAGCTGTATGGCTTGACAGTTCACCGTTGGGCTGTCTTTTGTTGACTGATTCTCTTGCGCTTCCTATAGGAATGATCACAGCAGTTGGGTTGTCTAACCTGCAGAGTGTGGACCTGAACTCCTCTAGGAATCTCTTTGTTCTGGGATTCTCTATGTTCTTCGGGCTCATGCTGCCCAGTTACTTGGACACGAACCCCGGCAGCATTCGTACTGGTGGGTAAGCCGGGCACTTACTGGTTTCGGGCACTTACTGGTTTTGGAGAGGAGGCATGATTTTTGAATCGCTTTTCAGATACGATTATTCCGAAGTACTGGACATTTTTTTTCCCCTTTTTGTTATTTTGTCTTATTTGTTTCAAATTTTTATCATTGTTGATAGTTTTTATCATTGCTTAACTTATTTTAATGCTTTTTTATTTTTTGCTTAATTATACATGATTACTTCAGAATTGTGTCTTACCACCTGTTCGTTTTATTAAATAGTAGCTGGGTCTGTTCAAATGTACAGCACTTTGAATCAGCTACCATTATGTTTAAATGCCATATGAATAAATTTGATTTGACTGGATTTCGTAAGAATTTATGTCTGACACGTTTTGGTGTTTCCCCAGGAGTTCCCGAGCTGGACCAGATCATCACCGTGCTCCTCACTACTGAAATGTTCGTGGGAGGATTCCTGGCCTTTGTGCTGGACAACACCGTGCCAGGTGGGAGTCCCCCAGCTCCCCCAGATCCAGAGAGACATTGACTCACGTAGACACACACTCAGGAGTCCATCTTATTTTTAGAGCGATGAGTACCGTCCACCTAGACAATAAATCCTCAGTTTTGTTTTGAGAGAATCACTCAGACATTAAACAGAAGAAGGTTCTGGCAGCTTTGACTCTGTGTGTGTGTGGATATGCGCATGTTTGTTGTGTATGTTTCTGTGCATGTGTTTGTTTGCTTGTGTGCGTATTTGTTTGTGTGTATATGTGTGTGTGTGTCTGTTGTGTATGGGCTGGTATATACTACATAAAAACCTGTTATTTTGACCTTTGGGGGGGGGGGGGCATTTTTTTTAGTCTCCACAAGGGGAAGACTCAGTTTCATAAAACTCTGTGACTGAAATGTTACTTATGGTGAAGGTCAGGTCTGGGTAGGGGTTAAGGTCGTCATGTTGGGATTAGGGTTGTGCATGGAGTCCCCACAAAGATATAGATGGCTAATCTGTGTACGTGTGTGTGTGTTTGTTGTGTTCTCTGCCCCGATAGGTACCCGGGAGGAGAGAGGCCTGCTGGACTGGAAGGCAGACGATTGTCCGTCCAGCCGGGCCTCCGTGTCCCTGTCCACCTACGACCTCCCCGTCGGCATGGGCTGTGTGCGCCGGACATCGCTCCTGTGCTACCTCCCCATCAGCCCCACCTTCCAGGGCTTCCGCCGGCGCCTGAGGAAGATCAGCGAGCAGGCGAGCGAGGAAGACAGGGGCCCGCAAAACGGCGAGGGGCCCCCAGTCCATCCCCAGTTCACCATGTCTTGTACCAAAGTATAGCAGCTCATTTTGTAAACATTATTTTTTAGCTGCATTTTGTACAGCAGATATTTCGTTATTATCATTGTTATTTAATGATTCTGTTCTCTGTTCTTATGAATAGTTGGAATAATCATCGATCATTCAAATCAGTTCTACTTGATAATAGAAATATGACGTTATATATTTTATGCCATCAGGCTTGTGATAATGGATCCTGTTCTTAATGTCCCCTTTTATATCGCGTCTAAGTGCTTCCTGGTACCTAACTGTGCTGAAGACACGAGGATCTGACTTCCTAGGTTATGTGTAGGTCTGTGTGTAGCCCATATTGTAGCCCATATGTACAGATACAGACCCAAGAACAGGTTGCATAAAGTGTAGTTTCTATTTACATAAAATTCACAAGGTTCACAATTGACAGCAAACAGCATTGTTATTAGCAATTATTATGAATGAGGTGTACATATTTATAAAAATGTTTTTTAGATTTGTTTTCTATATTTCTTACATATTCAGAGAAATTAAGCTGAGGATTATGTGAACAACTATGCTGTTTTTACACACAAATTAGTCAAATAAAAGTTGTTGCTTTTAAAAATGGGTCTCAGGGTTGGTAATTATATTGTGTTTAAACTTACAGGAATTGTGAATTATTATGAACAAAGTCCTGAAAAAGCGGAACCTCCAAAACATTCATGAAACAATTTGCGTGATGGTTTTCTAGCCACTCAAACACATACAAACACAGATATTTAAGAATAAACAACTTTGAGAAATTCTAAAGCTACCTCTTTGTGTTAAAAGTAGTTTCGCTGATCTCTGTATGTATCGTATTTTGTCTGAATATCAAAACGTCACACACACATATATGTGCTCATATAGTGAAAGCAGCTTATTCAAATGTCAGTATTTCAAGTAATTCACGCAACACAATATATTCTTTTTTTTAACAATAGGTTGACCCGTGTACAGGTCAGTCTAGGTAGACACCACCCACAAAAAATGTAACATTTTCTTTTGTTATCCTGTGCTAGACACCGTTATAGCCTCAGTTTACGTGAACTGCCTCGAGCCTTAGAGTCTAAGGCTGATGAGGTGTCAGAGTCGAGGCACTCAGGTAGCTGGTGATACAAGGGAGGAAATATGGGGTGTACAGGCTCTGGTAACTGAGGAATGGGTAGGCGGCCATGCAGGTTGAGTAATGCCCTGTGCAGGCTGCCCCCTGCTGGGAGATCTGCACCTGCACATAGCGTCCTGTCTCAGGATCGAACAGCATCTTGCACAGGGGCGTAACTGGCATGTTCACGTAGACGTAGCTCCCAGCATTGGGCTGCTGCAGCATACGGGCAGGGTTCTGTTCTAAGGTAGTGCTGCCGGTTCCGGAACCATCTCTGCTGGGCGGCCCGGACAGGTGTTGGGGTAGCGACGAGGGGCTGGCGGAGCTTGTAGCTCCAGGGCCCGGACGGAATGCACCAGGCTGCAGTTTCATTGGTTCTTCGGGTGCCGGCCGGCCTCTGTCCCAAGAATGAAGTGAGTGCTGTCGCGGTTGGGGAAGATCCGGGACCTGTGGTTGACTGGAGTGAGGAGGGAGGATGTGGTAGTTCCAAGGTAGCACAGTAGTTGGCCTCTGCTGGGGCTGCAGGGGTGGAGCAGGAGGAGGAGGTAGAACAATTTGAGGAGAGGTTGGGGTCATCGTCGGGACTTGGGACATCCGGTCTTCCGGGTAGCCCTTCTCCTTCAAGAACAAAGGCACTGAGTTTCCACCCCTGTCAAGCCCAGCCTCACCATGTAATGTAAACACCCCTTTTTTGTTGGCAGGAATCTTGCATGTGCTGTGCGGAACATCCGGCAGTTGAGTAGAAAGTGTTGGCTTGTCCTGCCGCTTCTGGGAAGCGCGATCCCGCTCCGCCGACCCACTGGAGGGCAGATTGTAGGAGCTCTTCACCAGTTTTCTTAAATCCCTCACTTTGTGCGTGAGGGGCTTCGCCTGGCTCTTCTCGTTTGCTTCCTCTTTAGCTAGCTGTTCTACCGAATGATCTGCGCGTCGTCCTTTCGCTTGGGTGCCTCCCGCAGGGAGTGGTACTTGATTCACTTGCCTTTGAGAATCTTGTCCCGATAGCGGACGCTCTTTTGAGGAACTACTTTTATTTCCTCTGGCGCTGACTTTGTAGGTTACTTTTGGTATTTTTGTCACAAAACCATCCCCGGTAATTCTTTCTTTGTGACTTCCCGACCCTGCCGGACATTCCCCGTCTTTGTCTGTCATTCCTATTGCTGCGCCTGGAGCTTCAGTGGACGCAGTAGCTTCTGCTGTATCACCGCAGGATCTAGCTTCCGAACTTCCCAGCTCTTTGTTATCTTCCCTGGAATCAAGTTTCTCTGTTTTCTCCGCCGCGGGTTTTGTCCGGAGCTTTAGTTGGCCGGCGCTGCAACCAATACCGTCATGCATTCTTACTGAGTCAATCTGAGGGTCTCTCTCGGGTTTGTCAAAGTCCAAATACATGCTGCTGCTCGAAGGTAGACTAGAGCCCAGGTTCAGGTTAGTGCCTTTGGAGTTAGAATTCTTGGTGTGATAGTTCTTTACCTTAGAATGGCAGATGCTTCCTTCCTGGGCTTGCAAATGTTGGAGGGCACTTTCATGTTGCATCTTCTTGAGCAGAACACTCTTGATGAGAGAGGAAGCCATCACAGTTTTGCTGGAGGTTTCATCCAGGGAGAGAGACTTCTGAAGCTTCAGCTTCCTCTCTGGGACCGCCAGCGGCTCTGCCTCGCACGGTGCTTCCCAGACGGTAGCTGGGAAGCTGTGTTGCCGCAAACAAGTGTCCAGCTGTTTGATCTCAAATGAGGCTGCAGCAGCAAAATCAGTGGCCGCATTGGTCAGTGGTTCCCTGGAGCCACATCTCTTTAGCTGGATCTGCCTTTTTGGCACCGTCTTTAATTCACTGTTAGGTACCTTGCAGTTGTCCACAGCCACGTCCACGCAAACGAATTGGCCTGCATCGAAAACGCCGTCCCCATCCTCAGCCAGCCTTTGCACGAGCTCTTCGTCCATGTGTGCGAAGTTGAAGCAGTCGGACCATTCGCTGGAGCTGGTCTTGGTGTTCAGCTTGGAGATCCTGTCAGAGGACATGGACCTGTAGTGGTGCATGCCAAGGTACTCTACTGGTGGGCTAGAGTGACTCTCAAAGGCAGGATCAACGAGCCAATGGCAGTCAGAGTCTGCCTCATCCAAAATGCTGTCCATGCTTAAGATCTTGGTATTCTTCTGCACGTGAATTCACTGCAGGTCCTGCTAGTCTTTTTTTTTTTTTCTTGCTGGCACCTGGCCGGTTATCACGCCGCAGGTTCTGTGTTCCGAACAGCTCCTGTTGTTGGTGTCGCTCCCGGTGTTGCGGGGAAACGTCCTGAATAGCAACCAGCTGGCATTCCTGGCTTCGGCTCTCCGACTGCGAGAGCTCCGCTACCTCTAGCGGGGGATATTCTATTCGTGGCATCGAGTGACAGCTCAGGGTGCTTTTTTTTTCTGCCCCCCCCCCCCACCCCTGATCTTGCCCCTCTCTCTCTTACATTCCTCAGCTGTCACACGCACCGGCAGTCATCGGAGTCGGCAAGGGGGCTTTCCTCGCAAAATTCAGATACTTTCCATTGCTTCTGCAAGCTTCCAACTAGCGTGAGGGCCATCGGTATGTTGTTGAGTTGAAGGGTCACTGAGATCCTTTCCACTACGCTTAAGACTGGAAATTTATAGAGTAAATAGAGATTAAAATGTAAACCGGCACCATAGGTTGTGCGTTCATTTGTTGACGGAAAGTGAAGCGCTGGTGAAGGGTGCAAGCAAGCACTGTCTGCCACTGGCCCATTAGCCAAATAGCAAATGTCAAAACGCCATGAACCATTTGCATTCTACTGCACAGAAATGTGAGCAAGCGACGGAACTGAAAAGATTACATCGAAGTGTCAGTATCTCTGCAGGCTGCCCTCCCTGCACCTTGAGGGTTTGCTGAGAAGATGGAGCAGTTAGAAGCTGCTCCTATTGACAAATCTAGATGAGTCACGGAACATGATGATTCGGGGGAAACCAAGTGCAACTCGACACGACAGACTTCGCGGCTAATCCAGCTACTTTTAATTCATCAAACGGAGGAATTAGCGACCTCTTTTGCTCTAATCCTGCGAACATCACATTTAAACTCCAGTGACCTGTTGCTAAAGCGCTACCTAGGCAACTTCAAAGCACCATTATGGCAGCATTCCTTACGGGACCTCGTGAAAAACAGATGTCAGGAGAGGAATAGCAGGACGCCCCCAGGCGCCAGGGAAAGGGGGCGGATTAAATCAGTATTAGATTTCCTGTTCCTCGGCCGTGATACGGCGCTGAACTTGTTGCCCGGGCCCGAGCTGTGGAGGACGTCGCGATGTGAGCTATAGCCAGTGGCAGGTGCAGATCCAGCTGTGTGGGGTCTGCTATATATATAACCTCAACAGAACACCGAAGGCTTTGGAAGAGAGCATCCGGGTGATAAGAGAAGGCCAACAGAACACTGGGACCTTCCATAGCTGCTCCAATTACTGTGGTGTCAGGCGGTGTGGGGGCCATCTACTTGGGTTTGCTTTCTCTTTTTTTTCTTTGTTTATATGGTAGCTGATTTTTGGTAACGCTTTACATTAACTACACCTTCATAATGTATTCATTATGCATTCATTAAACATTCAGTGTGCCTTCATAACGCATTCATAGAACATTCAGTGTGCCTTCATAATGCATTCATAGAATATTCACTGTGCCTTCATAATGCATTCGTAGAATATTCACTGTGCCTTCGTAATGCATTCATAGAACATTCAGTGCACCTACATAATGAAACTCAGTACAAGACAATATCATTGCAACATGGCTTTGCTCTGCAGTGAAGAATTTCTGGGAGGAAAAAATATGCTGCAAACGTACCGATCATGGCACTAAACTTTAAGATTTCTGTATAAACACTATGGTTCGACCTTACAATCAAAAATGATCTAATATAACAGATTAATATGCCACTGTATTATTTACTTGATTACTCAGATGACTCAGATATTACTTATGTATTTTGTATATATAAATATAATGATTTTCTGCACCCAGAAATAAAATACAGAAAAAGACAAACGACAACATGCAGACATTATTATTATTATTATTATTATTATTATTATTATTATTATTATTATTATTATTATTATTATCTCTCCGTGTGCATATGTGCCTCTATAACAACCCCTTTCAGCTGGGCAGCACTATTGCCTCACACTTTCAGTGTCTGGGGTTTGATTCCTGCCCACGCTGTATGTCTGGGGTTTGATTCCTGTCCACACTGTATGTCTGGGTTTGATTCCTGTCCACATTGTATGTCTGGGGTTTGATTCCTGCCCACACTGTATGTCTGGGGATTGTCCTAAGATCTGTTAATGTGCAGATATAATATATAGATACATTAATACAGAACAAACTGCGGTGAGGTATTCTCTGCCTTGCGCCTGTAGTTTCCAGGATATGCTCTGGATCCCCGTGACCCTAAAAATGACAAGTGGGTACATAAAATCGATGGATGGGTGGATGGATGGATATATTCTGCTCTTTTCTCTAAAAAATGTATTTTATCTCATACATTATTTATTTGTATTGTACTATGCTATGTTGTTACTCTATATGTCAATAAAAGTTCTTGACTTCATGCTCGCTCCCTAATGCAGGGCTATTCAACTCAGGCCCTCGATTCCAAATCCAGGCCGTGTTTTCAGTTCTCCCAGGTAGTTAGTTTAATAATCACTGATTCTGATTGGTCAGAGGCTTCACACCTGGCTCACAGGTGAAGGAAGGCTGGAAAACCAGCAGGGCTTGGCCCTTGAGGACCATGAGTTGAATAGCCCTGCCCTAATGGGTGAGTTTCCTCCAAATACCCTAGTTCCCTCTTGATCTAAATTGCCCGTAGAGTTTTATGTATGTGCTTTGTGACGCACTGGTGTCCTGGCACTGGGGGAATCCCCTCCCTTATGTCCCCTATTCTGACTGGGACAAGCTCCAGGCTCTCTGTAACCCTACACTGGATAAGCACTTGGCAGACGGATGGATATTGGTTTTGCATAAGAATGTCTAATCTGTCGAAAACTGTAGAACATGTGCACGGCCTAGTGGACAGAATGTGAATTTAACACATTCTGAACAGCCTCCGACCTCGTCGTTTACAGAAGACGAAACGCACGCATTACTTGTTCCAATTGGACTTGAGTCCCATTTGACTCAGGGCTTTTCTTCCAACATGAATAAAACTTGTGGTGGAAAACCGACCGGTAACAAGGTACTTTAGTGACTAAGGTGCACTGAAAAAAGTAAAATGCTGAAAATGTTGAATCAACCTAAAATATTTTAAGTAATCTATTACACGCAATAGTTATTTGAATGTAAATAGGCCTAATCTATTCATCTTAATCTGTAAAAAAATAAATTCAACCATAAGCAAAAATGACGTAGTTGTCTAAATCAACAAACAAATATATTTTTTTACTATTGCATGAGAGAAAAACACACTGAACGAACAACAGCTTAGTTTTATTTTTCCAGTGTGGGTAACGTGGGAAGCGGAGATATTACCTCACACCTTCAGAGTTGGGGTGGAAGTAGGAGTGCTGAGCAGGGGTGGTAATGGGGGGACACCCCCCGTGACAACACACATGCCTTCCATTGTGCCCCCTCCCAAATACTCATGCTGCCAGGGTCTGAAATAAATGTATTATTATTATATTATTATTATTGTTATCAGAGTGAGTTACATATTAGTAAAAACTGTAAAATATAACTGCAAAGAATTGCTTAAATAACATCGGTTCTCAAAGTTGTCTTTTGCTTCTTAATGCTGGACGACATTAAGGTCAAACGCAGCATGTCCCTCCTCAC
>JAODLC010000052.1:5728068-5738207 GCA_026781145.1 Hippopotamyrus pictus | reverse complement strand
TTTGGATTTTTACAACATTATTGTTGAAATACACAGTCCTGAAAAAGGGACGTTTCTTTTTTTGCTGAGTATATTATTCGTGTCCCGTCAGGTAAAGTGTTACTGATCCAGAATAAGCAGTTATGGAAGGTTGATGGATATAATTTATTATATATTAGAATGCAATGATTATTTTATCCAGTAGGACTTGTAGTAGTATTCCAAACAATCGTTTACCAGCAATGGAGATGCTGTTGTTTTAAAGGAACCTTGTGTTAATAACTGAAGCAGGTTTTTGATTTGGCAGATTTACATTCCTGTCTAAAATCAACACTGAGCTTTCAGTAGGAACTTCCCCCAAACACTGGCTATCAGAGGATATTGCCTGTTTTTTTTGTAGCTCCTGTAGCAATGACATCATCGCTGGCTCCAGTCACACACGTCACAAAGCCGCATTCTACAACATGTGAGTACGAAATAATGCGACTGCAGACCTCGGTCACGTGTCAGTTGTATAAAATGTCTGTGTTGTAATGTTAGAGTTTTCTTTGTCACGTACGCGGTAGAGGTCAATCTTGCCTTTTTGAATAGTCACAGGTCTGTGGGCCCTTGAGCGAAGCCCTTAACCCCCCAGCTGCATGGGCGTCACTGCAGGGGGCTGCCCTTCGCTGCCAAGCTCGCTCTCACCCACGTGTGTCATGGAGAGCGAGACGGGGTGGGCGAAAAGAGAATTTCCCCACAGGGATTAATAAAGTGTCATTATAAAAGCAATATCCTCTAAACAACAAAAGCAACTAGAGTAGGCGGGACCAACCAATCAGATGTCTTGGTCCCGCCTCCTCTAGTTGCTTGGACCCACCTCCTCTACAATCTGATTGGTTATCTCTCTGAACCAATCATTTTTTTGTTTAGCCCTCAGAACTATTTTGTGTAACACTCCCACGAGCCGGAGTAGCAGAGCAGAATGTGGCCACACAGGGAGTAGAGCTGGGGGGGGGTCACAATCCAAGGGAGTGTTGATGGTGATGCTTGACGATGTGTATCCACCCACCCGGACAACCTGGGGTTTGACTGTCAGAAAGTTCATGACCCAGTTGCATTGGGTGGTTGTTCAGCCTCATGTCTGTGAGCTTCTCTATGTGCTAGGAACTGCATGTAGTTGCCTTTGCCATCATCCAAGTGGCTGGATTTGTTTGGTGGAGTTTGGGGCAGGCGAATACTGCCCCTAGTGTCCTGAGTCGAAATTGCAATTAATTAGCCAGACCAGCATTGCACATGTCCTATGCTGGCACTTTGCACCTTTACATAATCAGTTTGTTGGTACCCCGTAGGTAGTCAAAATAATAGGCTATGTGTGTATCAGATATGTGCGTTAACACATAAGGTCAGCAAGATGCAGGTTCCCCCCCCCACCCCCCAACCACAAACATCAGATTCCGCTTAAGCTGGTAAGAAAATGGTAGTGGATCAAGTGTGATGTGCAGTGTGGAGGAGATGTGAACTTTGAGCATTCCTACAAAACTCTGCATTAATGCAACTGGGTGATAGTCATTTGGAGATGAGGGCAAGGGTTTGGGATGGAGATGATGGTCTTATTGAAACATATCGCTACTTTGGCTTGGGGCTGCGATGAGTTGAATATAGTCGACAGCGGCAGAGCTAGCTGCTCAGTGCGGGCTTTCAGGGGGGGGGGGGGGGGGGGGCTGTACCGTCCTGCCGCCTTCCTGCTGTTAAATCCCCTGAGCACCTGTCTCATTTAGCCTTCTGAGAACATGGTGGTCAGTGTATCTGGTTTGCCGATCTGCTGATTAGCAAAAATTTGGTTTGTTTCAACGCCTTCATAGGAGGCCGTGGTGACGTTAGCTGCAGCGTTGGGGCACCCTTTGAAGTCTGTGATTGACCGGAGACTCTATCACATGTGTTTTGGACCAGATTTGTCAAACTGGCTTTCTGAGTTCTCCCGTTAATGTGTAAAGCCAGTCCAGATGGGTCATCTCGGACAAGTTTGAGAGCGATGTGAGCACAGAGACCAGGCGTGCATGCAGGAAGGCTGCTGTTTATCAAGTTAATCAGCTTTTCTTCTTTCGTTTTTGTTTCTCTCTAATTCTGTGGTAACTTTGGTTCCTCATTATTGTTCTGAGATGCGCTGCATTTATGTAACTGGAAATTCAACGCGATCGTTGTTCTGCCGTGGCCCGTACCATCATAGACAAAGGCCAAATGCACAACGGAAGGACCTGCCAGCATTTCGGTGTGGTTCAGTTAAATGCCAATTTCTTCAGGCGCCCACTCACTGACCACAGAACTCGCATATGGGTTAGAAACCAGCCCATTTCCGCCTTGGCCGCACACAGTTAATCACCCTCATCCACTCTCATCGGCTGCCTCATCTGAGCTAAAGTTTCGATTTGAATCAATGGACCGGGACCCCTGTGACACAATTCTCCCCACCTTTCACACCCCTCAGAGCTCTGCAGAAGCCACCAGCATAACGGGGGGTGGGGGTGGTGAGATTTACGGGACCTGTAGAAGTGCTCGATGATGGTGATGCTCACCAAGGTCCCATTTAAGGATGTCGGGACACCGACTTCCTGTTGTGTCATAGTAACGTCTACGAGTGTCTGTCTGATACATTTTCTCCACAGATAGGTGGATGGAAACTAAGCGGTGGCCTTCAGAGTCTGTGCAACGCAAATCCAGTCCACCCAAACCTCGGGTTATAGTAAGTCTATATGTCTATCTGGAGAACATCTGCAATGACCCTACCGTTGCCGGTCCCTCTCACTCCTCTGCTCATCCCTTTCTCCTCCTTTGTCATGGATATCCAGGAGGAGAACCCTCTCCCCAGCCCCTCCCTGCGGATCAACGTCCCTGTGCTCTCTTTTTCTCTCAGCGTGCTCCTGGTACTCCTTGGGTTTCTGGCCCTGATGGGATTAAAACGTAAGTGGATCGCTGTCAGTTAACCCAACCGGTCCCGGGAGAAGTTGGCGAGGTCATCGCGATCTCAGCCTCTGCGAGGTCATTAACCTCGACATCATCATCTTCGTCACATCCTGCTCATGCTTAGGAGTCTAGGCAAAACATTTCTTTAGAAATATTACTTAATATTTGTGTTATTATCACAGGTGAGATACAAAAAAGAAGATCGAAAACAGAAAGGTAAGATCAAAGATTAGTGTTACATTAGTGTGAGTGTGTGTAGTGTGTGTGTGTGTTGTGTGTGTAGTGTATGTGTGTGTACTCAGCACATGTAACTGTCCACATCTATAGCCAGACAGCTGTGGAACCTCCTCACATCATCCACGAGATCCAGACCAGGAAACCTCTAGAAGAGAACATCTACACCCTGGACTGATTTACCTTTGAATCTAGTCAGCACTGCGGTGACGTCAAACAGCGAGTGCGAAGACAAAGGACATTGTCCTGTAACCAAGCGCCACCTTCAGGTTTCACCGTCGTACGAAGCACTTAAATATCATTTTGTGGAAGTTTGGCCATAAGCTGAAGAAACTGCTGGATCCTTGCAGTAACAATGTTCAAAAGTATGTTGTAAGGGAGTCTTGCCAGTGTGTTAACAATGTGTGTGAAAATACAAGCATCTAACAGTAAGGTGTATCTGACATTTCCCTGTCATATAACAATTCAATCCTAATTCCAACTGAACGAGTGAAGGTGAAGTATCATTCTTGGACGCGATGCTTCACTACTTTATGATCTCAAATTTGAACCACTGCTTTAAAAACACTTCTAAAGCAAAGCCTCTTAAATTATTGCATAATACTTTAATCCTAATTCCAGTTGAACGAGTGAAGGTGAAGTATTATTTTTTCACACAGTGCTTCACTACTTTAATTTATGATCTCAGTATTGAACCAGCCCTTAAAAATGCTTCCCAAGCACAAGCTTCTGCATTTCAGTTCCCTTGTTCAATTAAGGAATTAAGGGGATGAAATTTTTGTCAGATTTAATTTGTGAGATCTACACCAGCTTGTATTGAGAAGAGACAAAGTGAACAAAGAATGGTTAAGGGCAGGTGTTTTTAACCAGAACATTGCTGGTTCATGTCCCAGATGGCCCTACGCAATGTGCTTCAACCTGAAAGCCTTCACTATAAAATCCTGATGAAAGTGTTCAATAAAAATCAAGGCCATCATTGTCATCTCTTGGACGTTGTATGTGTTGTGTTGCATAATCCGAAGCAGTGCTTCCTGTTTTCTATTTACTAGTAATTAGTGTTCACTAGGATATAAATGAAGGAACTGATATATTCTGATAGAAGCAAAGAGTATTTTTCTTTTTACTGTCCATATGGATTTCACTGGCTTTTTCTGGCCAGTCGCATCAGTGCGTTTACGTCCTCAGCGTCTTTTACAGGCTGACGGACTTCATCCCAGGCCTGTGCTGCTGAACTCCGAGTGCTGTGTCAGTTTCACTCAGTACGCTAGTGCCCCTTATATCGAGTTACACAATTTCACTGTGATTTCAACATGCTTCAGGCTGTCAGTGAGTCTGCTTGTTCCTGCTGGTAACATCCTGCATCTGTTTCGACTGTGGGACTAGTCTCTCTTGGAAAAACTGATCCATTGAGCTTTATAATATATTTAATTAAACACATTTTCTGCTATTATTCTCCATAGTTTTACACCCTTTCACTTACAGTTTTACATGTAAGCAAGTATTATATCTGATTCAGACCATGGAAATGTGTTGAACTGATTCAGTCCAGAAAATCACTGTTCTTTATATGCAATATTGTTTCAGTAGGTTTACCCACTGCTCCCCCTATTGGTTAAATGTGGAAAGTGCTATACAGAAGCTAGCGCAAGGGAAGTAGGTCCTGAAATAAAAATCTTTCCCTCTATTCTTCGGAAGAAGTTCGAGTAGAGCAGCTCTTATCAGTCCTGCATAAACAAACAACACAGTGAGGTTACTGCAACATTTTCATTTTTTTCTGTGATCAATTTACTTGCCATGTTACTGTGCGAAAGTGAGGGTATACGACTCAATATTCCAGATGTTAGCCATGTGTTTTTGAATGCTTACTCTATCAGCTAAACCCAGTGCAAAGACTGACCAAGAGTATGGTATTAAAAAACAGACAATAGATGTGCAATTTCGAAGGGAAAACTAATAGCAGTTAGACACGGGAAGTACATGTGATGTAATATTAGGGTGGTTCAGCGGTAGCTATTAAGGAATAATATAAAATTAAATGTGATATTCAAGGTTTTGGATGCTTCGATACCTCCTGGCTCCTGGGATGAATGATCTATTTCATGCATTTTTTGGGGGGGGCAGCTTGGTGGTTAAGGTCTTCCGTCCCGACCTTAGTGCTGTTTGTGCGGCCTTCCTGCAGAAGCTGGCAAATGCGGAACGGTGTGAAACGTTTAAAAACAATCCATAACGTTTAAATCATATTCAAACTTACTACGGGGCCAGCGTCACTGATAATCATCATGACGGTCTAAGAAAAGCACTGAATAAACGTCAACTCTGAGAGAGGATAAAGAGAGGAAGAAAGAAATGCTTCAATCACCCAAACACGTAGACTTTCCGCCGTGCAAAGCGTACCGTTTGCCCTCTTTTTAGATGCACACTCGTGTGGCGCTTGTGATACACACGCCGTGTGCCGCATTGGCCTATGAGAAACTTTTAATTAGCGGGTGTGCAAGTTCAGGGCTGCCAGCTCTCACGCATCCGGCGTGACACTCACGCCTTCTGACCCACAATCAGGAAATTCTACGGCAAATCTATATTATTGTATTACAAACCTAAAATTAGCTACATCAAAAGCGTTGGGGCAGTTTGCAAACCATATAGATTATTTACAAGGTAATGTGTGTGCATACTTGTCGCGAACTGAAAATCTCACTCCAGCCACCTGATAAATGTTATTATCCACATGAGGCAAAACGAAAATAAATGACTTCAAATAATGTCACAAACGTTATTTATTTTTTCAGTCCACTTGTAGTTAATTTGACTGAATCGGATAAAAGTAAGAGTTTCATGCAGGCTTACACGTTGCAATCGAAGTACAACTTCGGTCACACTTCTAAACTCAGCGGCATATCACTGTTTAAACTTTAAAGGAAGATCGGACTGTCTCGCCGAGAAGGGATGATCTTGTTTTGATAAATGATTTTTAAAAAATCCAGACTTCTCCAACCGCCACCATGGATCTCAGTAATTTTCATCACAAGCGCCTTCTTTTGGGACACATTTAAATATTTGCAAGCACGGTATTTTTAAATATAAAATTACGATAACGGCATTAAAAAATACGTGCAAACACAGCCGTTCTCAGCTTCCGTAGGTGAACGAAGAAAAAGTGTAAATAAGAAAAAAATGCTTGTGTAAATCTTTTAACTGTACTATGCATAGATTTCATATTGAACATATTTGTCTGCTTTCATTGCCTGTACTGCTTTCCTACACTACATGTAAAAGTTAACATTCTACAGCACAAAATAAATTATGCATCAAATGCAAATGATTTTAAACGATAAACTGATGAAAATTTCGGGGGGTAAGACCAAAAAGAGGTCATTTGTGGTCGCTTAACATTATGCAATCGGGTAAATTGTTATAATGCAGGAAACAAAGTCGGGTCATGTCAGTCTGATCCTTAACATGAACTGTCTGAAGAAACTGGGTTGTCAGCTAAAAGAATTACGACAGAGTGCAACAGATTCGAATGTCTGCTTGTCATTTGCTCCGTTTCCTGATTCACTCACATTTATGTACTGCATTCAGTTGCTGAATTTTGGCTGAATTTGTAAATATTCACTATTTTTCCTGTTTAAAAAGAATGCACACTTGTAGATTAGTCAAAATCTCTTACCCATCTAAACATAATGGCATAACCTTACACAACTTTTTACCACAGCAGAACTTAGATGCCGAGGTTAATGTATTTTATTTTGCCATTGGGAATAAAACGTCTCCTATTTTAAACGAATCGATCTTACGCGGGTATGTGTATTTAAATTTACAATGACATTAAGTTATATCAATATTTGAACACTAGAGGGCAACGGTGCACCTAATTCGAAAGAAGAAACCTTAATTTCAGTTTCTCAGTAAATTGTCCATTGATTTTTGCAGCATATCACAAATAGTTATCTTCAATACAAACATATGAAAGAAGTTATTAAAGTTTCTGTACAGTTTTTTTCCAAATAAATGTAGCCGCAGAAACTACTGAAATAAGTCTTTGGTTTTCAGACCGAATCTTATTTCAAGCTAATCGGCCACTGAAACGGGGTTCTTGATTGTCGAAAAAAAAAGAGAAAATCGTTCGACTTTACTAATTTTATCCGCATCGACGTGTGTCTCTTGTCTTTCATCATATTTGATAACCTGTGTTTTTCAAGAAACCCCTTTTTGGTACAGAGTCACCGTATGTTTAGCAGGCAAGAAACAGCTTATAATAAGCAGGGAGGTGTTAGAATCAGCATTTAATTGGCACCCACTCCCCCGCCCTTTCCATGCAATTAACTTATCATCTTTTGATGGCAAACTTGACGTGTTCTCAGTTTTTTTCTCAAAGTCTCATAAGTCTGCACCCCAGCTGAAAACTGGATCACTTTAAAAGGACTTAAAGTAGATGGATATCACTCTGTGTGTGTATTTGCCAGTGAAACGTCGCAATGCCTCTCTGATCAGCATCGTTACACACCGGAGCCTGACCCTCCAACAGCTGAAAAACAAACACATCGCGCCACAATGCAGGTCACTGCTTTCCAAAGAAATGCACAAATCTATGTTTATGTACAGACCCACCAACGTATGTGGAACAAATTAATTGGTGAGGTGATGAGATATTTAAGGTGTTTACTGAAATGTTATGACTTTCCACGTCTGCCCAGACTCTCGGAGAACAGACTAGAAATAAGGAAGTACACTTTGCTTGGGATGCTTATCTTTACCGTCGTATTTTCCCTACTGGTGTTCCTTTCCCATAGTTCCGCTTGCTTGTTTCCATTACTTTTTAGTTATTAAGTGTTTAATGTCTCCTTGAGCCACTGGGTTTCCTTCCAGTCCTGTTAGGCTTTCCATTCCATAGCCTCTCACATCAGCTCCGCAGTCCTGACAGGTTTCTCCACACTGACATAAAACTAAATAAGTTCAGATGCAAGAAAAATCCGGTAACACCCACGCGCACAAGAGGCAGCAGCAGCTGAAGATATAATTCAATCAACTATATTGTATAGTGTCTATGTTTAGCGAAACCATCCAATGCCCTGTCAAACTGTGTTTATTCCTGGCTGACATAATCAATTATCAAATTTAATAATCATATTTGACCAGCGAGCTATTGTAACACTTTTCCAATTATTGTGAGTTTTTTGTAATAGGCCTACTTTTTATTTGTAATACCTTTATATTTATAATGCTTTTTATGTGTTGAAAGCCGCCAGGGAAGTGATTCCTACAAAGAGGCAGATGACTAGTGACGCCGGAATGTCACGATCCACAGTCGTGGAACTTTTGGAATATTTTAACTGGAATGCGGTGCCTTGTATCCCAACTGCATGTGTAAAGTAGATTTATAGAAAACGGCAGCGGGACTCAACGCACTCCGACACGTCACCCCCCCAGCCCCTGGCGTTCGAACGCCGCGCTGAAATCAAGCGAGAATTAATGAAATTTTAGACGCCCGCTTCTTTTCAAACGATCCACTTGAATATGGATCAAGCTGAAGTTTTGTTGTCTCCTTCCCTTTCAAGGGCTGCGTTCCTCCCGCTCCGTGGCTTTTGTATTCTCAAGACACCTGTGGATGAGACGCGCAGCCGGCTTTGATCTTCCGACGCCCGGCGAGGCGGAGCCCGGCTCTCGCATCCCCTACCTCCTTTTTACGCCGATCTCCTGCGGCATTCACGTTTTTAAGTGGAAACCGCGGAAAGAGTAGGCTGCACGTTGAACCCAATTACGGGATAAAAGTTGAGAGAGAGGCGGGTAAAAAGAAAGCACTAAAACTAATCCGAAATCATTTTCTGGATGAGATGATAGCAGTTTTTAAAGTGTTATTCAAACAATTCAGAAGATTCTCCAGAGCTGAGACTTATTTAAATGCACACTGGACAGAACCGCAGTAATGTGTGTTGATGAATAAGTACCTTACAGGAGAGGACGTAGATATGGACACTCTAACAAATACATCTTAGGATGTTTGTTCATCGCTTATAGGCCTGAACTTTCTAACATCCCAAATGACAGCTGTGATACACGCTAGAAACGCAGAGGTGCTGGAAAAGTCCAGTCCGTTTGCCATTGCGACGCACGTCTCTGTTTAATTGGCTTTGATTTACTAAAGCATCACGCGCAGCCTGGCCTGTTAACACCCAGCTGCACGCGTAATTATGATCTTCAGTGATTAAGTTAATTGAGATAGCTTTTCTTTTCAATTATTATTTTAGCAATGGCAACCGCAATGTCCTTATTTATCTACTTCTGCTTTGATGATTTAAATCTCGAAGCATTTTCCTAAAAGCGCTATAATGCGGTGCATTTTTATGTCGCCCCTAAATTCCGTTTCCGCAGCTCCGCTGTTGCAGTCGGAGGTGTTTCATCCACCGGGCTGCAACTGCGTGCCCACAGCACAGCAATATAACTGTCGTTCGTCTGCTGTTATCCTGGAGGGAAGGACCAAATTAATTTAGCTGACTGCTGCAGTTAAGTTAACGCGTCAGGCATCTGAGATATGCCCGTTAACCGAACCGGGGAATGCTTTACTCCACCCAGCTACCTGCTGACACACAGTGATTCATTGGCAGGGCTGAATACCGGCAGAATGTCCCCCGCTCTCCAGTTCTCACTGTTTCTGACTTATTAGGATGTTTCTGGGTACAGCAGGTGTAGGAAGGATAAACTCGGGCAAAAATGTAGGGACAATTTTTTATTATTTTTTTAAATTTTGGAATAGCGTTTAATTGTCAAATCCAGAACTTTGCACACGCACGCCAACTTATAGGCCATCTCGGTTGTTGTTTTTTAAATTGCAAAATGCAGTTACGTAACCGGTCAAATTTTAGACAAGTCATATTTTTTGATAACACAGTGCGTTTTTTTTACTTGTTATCGCTGAGCTCAGTGATATGAGATGCAAGCGAAACCGGGTGTGTACCTATGAGGAGGGGGGGGGGGGGGGGGGTCCC
>JAODLC010000052.1:5689247-5727968 GCA_026781145.1 Hippopotamyrus pictus | reverse complement strand
CTGACAACAGATGCGGGCATCCGTAAACAAAAGGGGGGGGAGCAAGGTGGATTTTCCTCAACCCTCTCTCAGTGTGTTCTGCTGCAGGCCCCCTCTAGTGTGGCTGGAGGATGTAAACATGAAGCCCCCCCACTACTCTTGAAATGAATGCACATGTCCATGGGGGCATGGGTTTCATGTCACTCAGGGGGTGCGGATGCTGTAACTGTGACCAGAAGGTTACAGGTTCAAATCCCAGAACTGGCAGAATCACTTCACGTCTAGACCTCTGAGCAAGGCTCTTATCTCCCAGTTGCTCCAGTGATTATTTGATCCTACTTCCTTAAGAAATGGAATGTCATTTTAGATAAGATTGTTTGTTATGTAGGTAACACTTTTGAATTTGTACGTTTATTTGACTTTTTTTTCCCCAAAGAGACTTACGGAGACTGTATGGAGAGGGTTACAGTTTGTGTGCTCTCTAGGGACATGAACCATGAACCCACAACCTCTACATTATAAGCAGTAGGCTTGAGTAATGTCTTGCTAATGAGCAGACAGAACCACTTAGCTGAAAGCAGCTTCAATGTATGTGTTCTCTGAGATTTGAACCTACAACCTGAGAGTTACAGGAGATGATACCACCTTTGCCAATGAGCACACAGGGACACTGGGCTGAAAGCAGCTTCAATGTATATGTGTTCCCTGGGATTTGAACCCACAACCTTCTCATCATTAGCACAGGGCTATAGTTGCTGAGTTGCAGGAGATGATAACACCTTTGCCAATGAGCACACATGGACACTGTGCCAAAAGCACCTTCAATCGTAGCTGAACCTACATGGCATGACCCAGTGACTTGGTTCTGAGCTGTTTCCTCAATTCCTTACTATATGATTTTAATCATCTGGTACCACATTTATTCATGCCTAACCTACACCTCCGACATATTTTATGCACTCACTGCCCTCTTCTCCATTGGTGGGTGCAGATGTGCTCTTTGCAGTTACCTGGCTGCCAAAAAATACGATGGAACTTCCAAGGAATTTGCTAATGACAAGTTGCGCAAAGAAGGGCGTTACTCTGAAATATCTGACGTCATGGTGAAATTTTATGATTGACACGTCATTTCGAAGAACATCTTGTGCAGGATGTCATAGAAAGCTTTGGGAAGAAGACAATTTATAACAACAGTTGTATAGAAAGCATTATTATCTTCATAACAGCACAGAAGCCAAGTGACTCAAGGCAAGTTGCGTTTTGGAATAATAAAACCCACTTGGATTACCTTGGGTGTAATCCCTGACTTTAAATCATTTTTTAACTGCTGTAGTTAGAAATGTTGCATGACAATTATAAGGCTGTAAATTTAGTTTTCTGTTAAGGGATGAAACCTCTTCGGGTTATGGGATGAAGCATGTGTGTCGATGTGGTGTAAATGTGGCTGAAGTCTGTAAATTTCTAAGTAGATTTTATTGGCAGGGTTCACTGTGTAAGGGCACCACCGTGCAAGGTCTGCTTCTCAGAAAGTGCCGGAAATAGAAATGATTTGGAGCTCATGAGGTTGTCAGAAAGCTTCGGGCTTCGGACACCTCGTGGACAGAGTGGCGGTGAACTGGCAGACGTTCCAGAGTTTTGGCTGAACAACCCGAAGCTGTTGTTTCCACGGTGGCCAGAGAAAATTTATGACACCAACCACAAGGAACCGGTCCTTCCCTTGTGTGATGCCTGGGTCTCAGGTGAGAAAACAGTTCGTACTAATTATGTGTCAGGGCGCATTGCTGGTGCATAAATCCCAGCTCATAAATAACAAATCAGGCCGAGACTAGGATTAGTTTATGTAACCTGATCTTAACTGTTTTCTGAATGCTGGATGGCTCAAGCTATGTAACACATGACCTAAGTGTCTTATTTTACCCTGTACTACAATGATTGATATTTGCTGGAAGGTCTCAGGTAAGTCAGACAGTGGGTCACGCAGATCTAGAATAGTAGCCACTGCAAACCTGAAGATCTGCAGTTTCACCAGCTAGGAAGTGAATATGAGTCATATTGTACTGCTTTTCACAGTAGTAAATTGTATAACGTAAAAATAACGATAAAATTATGGACACGCCACATGACAATGGATTTAAATAAATGCCATGACACAGCTATGAAAGTGATTCTTATTGGCGCGGGGGGGGCTTGTTAGCCGAGCTCTGGCAATTAGCATCCTGATTTGTGAGTCTTCAAAGCAGCATGGGGGGGGCTCAAAGGGGACCGATGAACGGGTGCCTGATTTGCAGATATATCCTTCCTACAATCTATGGCAGTGTTTAATAGGCCAGGGGGAAGAGGCACAAAAGTCATGACATCATATGCAGACAAACAGCATTGAAAAATGATTGCTTCAGAGAGATAACCAATCAGATTGTAGAGGAGGCGGGACCAAGACACATGGACACTTGAGTAGTTACTAAGCACTACAAAATTCAGCATTGAAAATGGTCACAGAACTGAATGGACACCTATGTGATCCAGTTTAGAGGAAAAAAAACACAAAAAGGACAACACCCAAAGAGGCATAACCTGCTGTATGGGGCAAGAAACGCAAATCCCAGAGCAATCGAATGAGTCACATGGTCTGATGAGTCATCTTTCACCCGCTTTCCCTAAATCAAGACAGGTTCATGTTTGGAGAAATCCAACGAATGCCTTCATCCCACAATCTCATGGGAATCTTCAGGTCCAAATCATTGCTCAGCGTGGCCAGATGATAGCCAAGGAAGATGAGACCATTTTACAGGACCAGGTGCACCCCATAATTAAATAGTTCATGATGTTCCCATATTCCGTACACAACGCTAAACAAATTCAGGAGTGGTTTCCTGCACACGGGTATGATGCTGAACACTTTCCACGGCCTTCAAATCATGTATAAACATCGTTTAACATTTATGGCAAGTCCTGGAGCTCAGAATGTAGAGCAGACTTCCATCTTTTTCATCCATCAAAGAACTGGAGGCTTTTCTTCTTGACGGATGGTCCACAATCGCACTGCATGCAGTTCCCTTACATGCACGACAACAGTTCAAGAAGGACTTCAGCTGTTTTAATGCCAGTGGGTGACTCGGTTCCTTATGAGGCCGTCGACTCGAATGCAACATGTGGTACGCTGGGCTAAGCCTTGTAAGCTTTGCCTCTAATTGCAAAGTTGCCAGTTCGAGGCTGGCCTTGGTAGAAGAGTCGCGTGTCTGTGGGCCCTTGAGCAGGACCCTTAACCGCCAGCCCCATGGACATGACTGCAGGTGGCGGCCCTTCACCACCAAGTTTCCTTTCGCCTATGTGTGTCTCATAAAGAGCGAGATGGCTTAGGCAAGTGTCATCATTGTTGCGTGTTTCTGTTTTATCACAGTTCTTGAACAACAGAAGTGTAGTGTGTCGTTATAGACGTGCATTTGTATTATTTTATTATTTTACTATTAATAACTCATCTTTAATAATTAATAATGATTTCTCATATATCAACTACGTTCTTTGGATTCTGTGCACGGAGCATAAGAAAGATTTTGTGGTGGGGGTGTGGCCTAATTGAGTCGTAATGCAGTACAGTGATAGAGTGGGTTAATAAACTGATCGCTGCGTGCTATACCAAGGTTAAACAGGGTCTCCTCCATGTGTTGAAAGGAGTTAGCGTCCTGCAGTCCTCTGTTGCTGCGTTGCTTCCTAAATCTGTCCTTTCCCTACTTTTGGCAGCCGTGCCTTCCCCGTGGTCTGGCTGTAAGTTATTCGCTGGAAATCTGACTCCATATCCTGCTCACCTACGGAGATTCCCCTCGGTAACCCGGAGTACAGCTTTGTGCTATTCTCTCTCCGGAGCGGAAGCCGGTTCCCCAGTAGATGCTCCGGGCTGCGCCTGGGACAATGAGTAGATTAGGTGTGATTCACCGCACTGCGCGTGTGTCATCGCGGTGCTGGCCGGGACCCTGTGGCGATCACACGTCCCACGACACAGACCCGCCCCCCTGTATAATTGCGGGGGTTTCTTCGCGCTCCGAGTCGCATCCAGATTTTTTTTTTTTTTTTTGGACTTTCCCTTGTGTTCTTTCCAATGCCCAGAAAAAGTCAGGCGCGGGGGGGCGCGGCTGCCTGCTTCTAATCAAACCCAGCATGGGACGAGTCGGAACACGTATTAAGTGCGAAAAAAAAACACGCCGCTTCTCACAGCATTTTTATGCATCTGCGCACGACAGACGATGTCTGTTAAAACGGTGCCAAGTTAGACACAGATTCTCCCATGTAATCACTCCTGCTGGAAAGGAAACGCCACGTTCTGTGGAACTATGCCTGACTACGCTGGATGGAATTCTCCAGAAAGGCATTTATACACACAGGGCTAAAAATAGCTCGGGGGGGGGGGGTGGCCTATTAAAGCTGTTCATGTTAACTAAGACCTGGGCACACTTAATCTATGTCGGCATCGAAGTTTGAAAAGTTGTAATTCTTCAAAGTTTGGCTGCATTTAAATTTGAGCTTGGAAAAAAAAATCCTGCTCTCTGCAACTTATGTTTAATTTTTCTGGTGTAGTCAGCTCTAAACACATTTTTAATTATAAAAAGAAGTAAATCAAATTAATTAAATGATAATTTCATAATGTTTAACTAATGTTTTAGTAATTGTACACCACCTCGATCCTGTCTGTAATCTTGGTCATCTTGTAAAGATCACTTTTGATAATTTCCTTTTTCTGACAAACAGGGGTCTGTTTGATTAAATAAGATGTAACTGCGCAGGGAAATTGATCAGCAAGATTGCATGTAACAGACAACGATAAAAAAACAATGTAAAAGTGTATTTAATGTCCCTAACACTGTTTCTTTCACCTATTAAACTATTATTTCAGTCTGCTGATCCTCTGGATGGGTCTAAAATGACAGTGAAGTGACAATTTAAATCAATAAAACAATGTTAATATAGTTATTTCAGTATATTCTCTTATTGGTATATATCTTATTGCTATATGCACTCTATGTTACACTGCCAAGGTGTGCTCCGTTGCAGTAGAGGCTGATGTGGAACCTGTGTTCAGAAGGTCACTGGTTCTAATCCCAGCGTCAGCAGAATGATTTCACCATTGGGCCCTTGACCCACAATTGTTCCAGTGCCTGGCCGACCTTGCGCTCCCTAAAATGCATGATACTTTGGACAAAAGTGTCTGCTTAACAAATAAAGTGTATTTCCAGTTGTGTCGTTAGTAATGCTTAGGGAACAGAAGTCACAGGCATATTTTTGATGACACCAACCTTTAGTAAAATCGGTGGTGCTGCATTAAGCATTGTTCGTGATAAGCTTTTTGTACCAGACTCTGATCTTTCTATAACGAAGGCAGTTTCTTCATTATGAAGTGAGACAGGCACAGTTGGATATTCAGCGGCACATAATGCCTCGTTTTTTTCCCGTGAGGCGGGGGATCGGCGAAGGAGTTCGGCGTCATTCAGTCTCTCCACAAAAACGGGGCTCCTTCAGAATTGATCAGGATAAAGAAAATGCCAATTTGATCAAGCCCGAGACAAATTTATGCTCTAATCCCATACAAATGCTAATTGAGTCTCACGCTGACAACCTTGTCAGTTAAAGTCACTTTCGAAAAAGGACGATCTCTATGACATCGATTACCCTGCTATGATGGATATAATTGGGTCTATTTTTCATTTTACATTGTGACTTACACATGGCCTTACTTGAACAGTCACTGTGGGAATGCTTGTAATTCTTTTCCGTAACATTTCCACAGCTGTCTTGCCTCTGATTGCTATGCCCCGGGGTCAAAACAGACCACAGGACCCTGTAGGTACCTCTCTCTAAATCTCTAATGTGAAACATTATTGTCTCTCTCTCTCTCTCTCTCTCTCTCTCTCTCTCTCTCTCTCCACCAAAATGCTGGGTCCCTCTGGAGCTGATTTCCCCCACAGTTTGATCTGGAGTGTTTCCAGGAGGTTGACTCAGTCAGCTGAGAATGACCCCAGCTAAAACCGCAGGATGCTGGAGCATTCAGCTCTGGAAAGCCCCGCCGAAGCCAATAACTCACACCCACCCTGCACCGCCACCCGTCCTGCTCAAAAATCAGACTCCATGCACATTTTGGGAGCGCCAATACAACTTCTTGAGCAATTACCAAAACATCCAATGAACTCCACACCCGTGCAAAATACTTGAAAATACATGAAACTGCATTTAATTGTTTTTACAGCTGTTGTAAACATTTTTTATTGTGCTGTGTATATTTTACCACAGTGTTACTTTATTGGTGCCTTTTACGTTATCGGTCTTCCTGTCTCGCAGCCCGTCACGTCTGGGACCGAATACGGCTCTTTCTCAGGGGGAACGGTAGCAGTTTTTCATGAATATTTTGTTCAAAGCATAAATTTGCACACCCGGTAAATCAGTATCTCAGGTGAAATGTATTCGTTTTTCATCAAATTTGAGAGGAACATATATTGATATATATCCTCTGGCTCAGGCTTGTGGGTCAATGGTCTGTTATGGGTTTGAATCCCCTCTGTGGGAGTGGGTTAGAATCCCGTCCATGGGTATGGGTATGAATCCCCTCTGTGGGTGTGGGTTTGAATCCTGGGTATGGGTTTGAATCCCCTCTGTGGGTGTGGGTTTGAATCCCGTCCATGGTTATGGGTTTGAATCTGCCCGAGAAGTGTTTTTGTGCTTAATTTTGTCTCTAAGTTGCCCTGCGATGGACTAGCATCCCACAGAAGGTACACCCTGTGCTTCTGAAAACAGGCTTTCAACTTGCTGCAAGCCTGTACTGGAAAAGTGTTTATGGAAGATAGATAGGTGGATGGATGGGGGGTAAAATGATGTATCATGAGCAGGAATTCTAGGGCCGCCAGCATTGACCGGTGACTAAGCAAAACTCCATTCCAGCTGTTCTTTCCCACTTCGTCTTTTATTCCTTTACTGGCTCCAAGTTTAAGCCAATGGGAGCCGTTAAAGTCAGCGCTGGGAACTGGGTCACTGAGCAACCATGCGGTGATTGACAGCTCTCAGTAGCTCCGCCCACCCGTGCCTTGCCAAGCCTCTCGTCCCGCTGCAGTCGCCAGGGTAATTTTGTTATTTACATTCAACGGAATGGTGTTAAAAAACTTAGTCGCCACTCTGGTATTCTATCCCTCCCCCCCTCTTTCTGGCTCTGTCTCTCTCGCACACACACTGGTTTTGTACGCCCGCCGCCTTCGTATGAGTAATGAAGACACAGGCGTACACCGGCAGGCTACGAGCTGGCTCTGCCTCGCCGTCCTAATAACCAGCCCCTGGCATGTAGTTTTATGTGCGGTCCCAGGCTGGGAAACTGCCTGTAAAGTAATATGACGAAAGAAAGGCAGCGAGCAGCGAGCGGTTTTCCCAGGCGCGCAGTGAACCGCTGCCGCTAAGCTGTAGCTTAGCGTGTGAATGTTTCTGTGCGATGGGGCTCCTGCCGCGGCGCCCACACCGTGCCCAGCCTACTGCCCGGTGTAACCCTGCACTGGCTCTGTGGCTGTTATATCTCTACACAGTAGGGCATTGTTTCCCAACCCAGTCCTCTGGGAACCCCGGACACTCCACGTTTTTGCTCCCTCCCAGCTCCCAGCCAATCAGGAACACCGAAAACCTGGTACAGGTGCGCTGGGAGCTGAGAGGAAGCGAAAACGTGGAACTGTCCGGGGTTCCCCGAGGACTGGGTTGGGAAACACTGTGGTAGAGTGGCCAGATAATCTATGCCATCCCAGACACTTGGAGCCAGAACAGGATTTCAATGAAAAGGACCTGGATTTCACGTAAGCACCGAGTTCTTGCCGCGTGCTGATTGGTCAGTCTCCTATAATCATGCATGTGTCACTAATGTTAATGTGAAACAGCTGTACGAGTCTTTCAGTCAAGGAAACAAACCAGTCAAAGCACAAGAGAGGCTGAACTGTTTAGCCAAACACAGGAGTCTTTGGGTTTTAAGGTAGTTTGTAAAACCTGAAGCAGCTCAAAGTGTCCAGGATGACATGGATTATCTGACCACCGTACTATACAGCAGGCGGCCCAGTGTTTAAGGTCATGTGACCAAAATGTCCCCATTTGAGTGAATGTAGGGTGACCAGATAATCCATGTCAGGTAGGACACTCTGAGCTAGGACAGGAATTGCAAATTACCATTTCAATTAAAAGGACCTGGATTTCACTTGAGTACTGAGTTCTTGCTGTGTGCTGATTGGTCAGTCTCCTATAATCATGCATGTGTCACTAAAGCTAATGTGAAACAGCTGGATGAGTCTTTCAGTCAAGGAGACAAACTAATCAAAGCACAAGAAAGGCTGAACTATTTGGGCGAGCAGGGGAGCCTTTCAATTTAAAAGTAGTTTGTAAAACCCGAAGTAGCTCAAAGTGTCCTCCCTGACATGGATTATCTGGTCACCCTAGTGAATGAGTCTCAGGGGGGCCTCGCTGTTGTGCCTTTGCACTTTTTATCCATCGGAATGAAAATCAGAATCACGTTTTATTCGCCATGTACAGTCCGAGTTCAAGGAATGCTGTTTTAGTCTTATTGGTCCGCGCAGCCTTGTGTGAAGTCCCTCAGAGAGTGACGCCGAAGAGTGACACCGAGAGTGACACCAGAGAGTGACTGAGGAGGTGATGCAGGTAGTTATTTGTTCCTGGGTGCAGGCAAACAAATGAGCAAAGGTGAGCTGTGGCTGAGACTCCCCCAATTCGGCACGGTGGTGCATAAACACCCCCCCGCCCCCCCGGAAGTCTGTTCTGGGAAAGGAGTTTTGAGAGTTGGCAGCAAAAGGCCCCGTTACAAGCGTGTCGCAAACTATTTTTAATGAAGCCATTGTGTTGAGTCAGAGTTTGAATTAAAGGCTTTGACTCGGTTGCCATGGCGATCTTTCTCCCCAATATGGCATGCGAGTTAATTCGTATCCATCGCTGCGAATGCTCTAGAAACCGAACATCTCCCGTTAAACAGCATGAAAAGGCGAAAAACCATTAGACATAAACGCTAGTGTTTCTACTGATATTACATATACTTTGATTTGTATTGGTGCACATCAGTCAATCCAACCGCCGTAACCACTGGAATGGATCATGTCCCAGAATGCACTGGGGTACACCCTGGCTGAGATGCCAAACTGCAGTGATGCCAGTTCTCCTTGCAGACTGCAGCAGGAAACCCACACAGACGCGGAGGGGAAATGCAAACCTGCCGCCCCGGAGATATGAGGACACACTGGGTATTATTATCTATAATGGCGCGGTGTGCAATAGCTTCTCCGCTAACATGCCGTGGACACACCAACAATAACGCCCTTCTGGCGGCGATTCAGACTGGGTTGTGCAGGGGCGTAATGTCACAGGTGTTGGATTTCATCCCCCGGGACGCCTGACAGGACGGCAGAGGGGGAAGGGGATTTACTCAGCGGGATGACAGATATTCCCACCCCCAAATCGACATGCTCAGCTGTGTGCGACGAGGATTGCTTCACGTGATACTTTTGTACTGACTGCATAGCTGTGGTGGGCTTTGCAGACTGGGCTGGGAGATTACCAGTGGCGTGGGGAGGTAGGAGAGAGGGATTGTCCTGTATATTATAACTCCCCCCCCCCACTTTTCCAGAACAGTTTTGCTGGCTGTTAAGGTTCAAATCCATCCTTAGCTGTCATAAGGCCAATGAGTCATCGACTGACCCCTGCTGCTGTTCAGAGCTGGGGGTGACATTACAGACACACACACACACACACACACACCCTTCGCCGTCCTGTACACGCTCCGCTTTTGTGTGCTGCCTGATCACATTTCACCATCGTGGCAGGAACGTCTCCAATAATGCTACATAGCATTAGCGACACGCCAGTAGCCCTTTTTTTCTCCTTCGGGTCAGTTCGGGTCTCGCTTTGAGTCTGGGGGATTCCGCTCTCCGAGTGCCACGGCGCCGGTCCACTTCGGGAAGGCCGGCAGCCGGGGGGGCGGTCAGGAAGCCAGACCCGTGTGTCAGCAACACTGGCACTGAGGAAATGTTCACTACAGGCCATTTTCACAGCTATCCTCCTTTCCAAAGTGGCTTTGGGGGCCCCCATCCATTTAGGAATTTAGGAGCGTGTTATTGTAATCACAGTCACTCTGTGCAGTTAGCCTGGTGACTGTAGCAATGGGGGTGGGAGAGTAGGTATATTAGGCTTAGGCTTAGGTTTAGGGCTAGGGTTAGTTTCTGTGGTTGGTGTGGCGGTGGGGTGGAGGCTAGATAAATTAAAATAAAATTTTATCAAAAGCATTTTAATAAAAATTAAAATAATAAAAACTTGCAACACCTCCCTCAAATGTGTTAGTACCTCTGTGCCAGAATGCAAAATTTCACATAATTAACGTGTAGGATTAATTAAAGTTGCCTGTAGAAAGCGGGACCCATCGTTACGTGTAACGCCCAATTTTGGTGTGATGACGGGGAGTGCTTGGCACGACCCGGCCGCTGATTTAAGAAACTCTACCACTCCCAGCTAATAGGCTAGCAGCTGCAAACTGGTTAACATCATCCCCTTTATCCCAGTCTCAGCTAGATCCCAAAGCAACAATCACCAGCAGAACAGTATCGCTCGGAATTATTTTCTCATCTCCGAGTTAATCGTTGAGGGAATTGGCCCAATCTTACTACTGAACCCATAAAGAGAGAAAGAGCAGAAATGAAAGATTTCTTTTTCTTTTTTAAAAAACCGAATCCCGATTCCCTTGCATTGCACGGTAAAACTCCCGTTACATTAAAGCGATGAAACTAATGTAAAGTTTGGATCTGTGACTTTAGCCACAGGTGTTGACACACTTGAGATTTTCAGTGTTTTACATCATCTCGCAGAACCTAGGACAGGTTTGACAAGTCTGCTCCGCCACAGGCGATGGTATTGTGTGTTTTTTTGTTATAGGAAAAATATGAAGGCACCGTCTGTCATTACAGGAACGGCACACTGGAGCTTGTGCGTTTTGGCCGTCATTATTAGTTCTGACCCAGATTCCCTGCGAATCTGGTGGTGGTGGTGGGGGGGGGGGTACTTGGTTGGAGACAGACACAGTACAGGACCTGGGCCTATCATGCAGAATCAGCCTGGTTAGTGTGTGACAGTGTCAGTGTAATTGTGAAGGCAAGGACGATACAAACTGCAAGAGAGAAACTGCAAGCCTGCTTCCTACGGAACAATAACTTGGGAAATGTGCTCAAATGTACGGCGAGTACTTTATGGGTTTATGTAAAAGAAAGTTTGGGCTTCGCTCCTATTTAAATGGGTCCAGCATGCTGAACGACTTCAGCGGCTAATACAGGCAACCCCTTCTAATTAGCCTGTTTACATCATTTAATGAGCATTTCCAGCGTTATCAATGAGATATTTAGACTCATATTGGCAAACGAATTGCCTCAGAACTCGAGCAAGCTTATCGTCAAAGACTCGTTTTGCATAAGTTTTTGTGTAACGTCTTGGGCTGAATATACACAGATATTCAAAATTCATATATTCATTTACAAGCTAGAGATATATCGCATTTTATCAGCGTCACGGATGCAACATGAAACGCACCTTTGCATGGAATCGCCTCAATCTTTTATCCGAATATGAGGCGCATCTCGCTTGTACTTTTGGACACGTGTTGCGTTCGGCGCAGTGATTTACGGCAAGACCTAAAGCTTCCTTTTGACAACTCGGGAGCCGGTTGACGTCATTTACGACACATCGCATTAGATCAACGCACAGGAAGGCCGCCTTCAGAGCGCCATCGAAACAGAGTTCGGCGGAACGACGAAACTCAAAGCGGAATGAGGATGAGGTACAAAGAGCAGCGACTCCTCAAATGAAGAGCAGCGGGCAAACTGCGCAGGTTAAGAGAAAGCCGTTATTGTAATGATCTGTAAGCTGTTGCCGTTGCATATTTCTGGATCCTTCCGGCACATTCCTACTAGTGTTTTGCGTGTTGCCTTTCATTGTCTTCCTTCTTCATCTTCTTACCCGCCCACGCAGCCGTTACGTAACTCTGAGGCCTCCGGGTTCCATCATAATGCTTCAGCAAAAGAAAAAACAGGGAGGTAATTGTATCTGAACTGCCCCCCCACCCCTCACACACACACACACACACACACACACACACACACACACACACACTTCTCTCCCCTTGTGTTTTATACATGGTGCTTTCTGGAAAGAGGAGTGACCATGACCAAACCAATTATGATTATTTTATCTTGAAAAATATCCATCAATCCATCTTCCAAATGCTTATCCCGGTCAGGATTGGGGGGGAGCGACGGGAGACCTGGAGCCGATCCCAGACACCACAGGAAACAAGGGTAATTGACCTCTCCCCAAAAATATAATGAATAAATTGAAAACTTATTTATTTTCTCTCGGTAAAATGCACTAGCGAGTCGGAAGCCCAGCACGTGGTCATGTGACCTCCCACAGCCGCACCTCGTCCGCCATATGGTGTTCGATTCGCTAGCAACACAATCCCGGAGCACCTCACCGCGGCTGACGCTGGCGCTGAGGAAGAGTACGGGCCGGCCGCGAATGGCTCAAGCTCGCATCGAGCCACATGCTAACCTCTGACACCCCCCCCGCTGTACGCAGCGTGTGCCGCGTATACGTAACTGAAGACCGCAGCCTGTTTCTAGCACTCCGTACCACCCCAGCCCAGCAACACCGGCCCGTCACTGCGTACCCGCCCGCTTTATTTAACAAATAATCTGTAAAACCTCCATAATTCTTAACGCCTCTTACAGACAGCGCAGTCGTTGCACTAGAAAACCTCAGTCCTGGTTTCTGAGGTTTAAAAAAAGAGGGGCGGGGGGGGGGAGGAATTGAGAAAAAAAAAACATACGCAGAGCCTGGCCTGCCAGGGCAGTAGGCCAAGGTAGATGAGGAAACGCCATACATAGCCCTAAGGAAGCCGGCAGCCCGGACAGGAAGTTCCTTATATGGGCATAGAAGTTCTTAACTGGCTTGCCCAGCTGATATTTTCCCGCACTGGTTGGCTCTCCGAGCGGGATCACGGGGAGAGCGAGCGCTGTAGGGAGATCGCAGAGGCAGGCAGGCCGCCGCTGATCTCCGTCGCCGCTCCCAGAGCCCAGAGCCATGTCGCAGCTGGGGGGTGGGGGGGCCGCGGCAGCCATTCAAGGCGGAGCCGAGCCACGGTTGCCAGGGGAAACGCCCCTGATGGCTGCCGACGGCGAGGTCCCCTTCCCTCCGCGGGCTTCGGAAGCTGAAGGAGAAGCGCGGCGCGTGTGTCTGCGTGTGCGTGGGCATAAATGACCACAACAGGTGTAAACAGAATTACTGAAGCACGTGGTCAGTGTGTAAAGGAAAACTGCACCACCCTACTGGCAAGGGCATTGCTAGGGCTGCCCCTTCCCAAACAAATGTACACTAATAAGTGTTAAATAGTGTTTTCTCTTTTTTCTTCCATTCAAATCAGACCCTCTCCTGAATATCAGAACATTTCCAGCCTTTTTTCATCATTTAAGCTTGTGCCTTTAAAAACATACGGAAGACGGAATATATAGAGTACATGAATAAATAAGCCATTAGAATCCATCATCTCCACACCTTTTCCACATTCCCACTGCAGGCTCCTGTCCGGCCACCAAGCTGTAGGTCACGGACCATCTGCAGATGGTCAGGACGCTGCTTTGGGCCGGAGTTACCTGCCAAGTCGCATGACTTTCCCGCCAGACGTTCACTTTCATAAGTTTTCGACTTCCTCGGCCACAGAGCCCCTTTCTCATGTCTTCGTCAGCGCAGTGATGTTTTTTCGTGCTGGATGTTTACTTCTGCTTTATGAGAAAAGCCCATGTGGAACTCGCTGGGCGATACTGTAACCCGCAGTGTGCGACTCATAGAAGAACTTTTGGATGTCGAGCGTGTGTGCCGTGTTTGATGGGTTTATTGTTTCAGTGACAACTATGGCTCACGACCCAGGTGAGAAATGATTTCAGCCACTGGAGCAGCGTCTGGTTTTACTTTTTTGCCTGGTATCTGTGTGTCTAAATTCTTTAATAACACCCCCAAATAAAATAAATACCAGACACCAGCCTTCTTCAAATTTCCTCAAGCTCTTGTTAAATTTCTGAATTCATCACGATCGCCTGGGTAACAGACGTCACAGCGAAAACATTGCTCCCAAAATGCATTTCTATTAAACAGTAAATTCTCTCATAACCATGGTCTATTTGTGTGTTTTTAACGAACAGATGAACCGACATGGCTCCAAATGCATTTCAGCTAGAGGCCAGTCATCACAACATAAATTCCAGCTGTGGGCTGTATTTAAGATTTGCAAGTAATATGTTAACAAAAGTACTTTATTTGTTAGTTTTTTATTTCACAAGATAATAACTTTTGAGCAACAGTAAAAATAAGTTGTCACTTAATTTTCTGGCATAATTTACCGACATTGTACTGTGCTCATAAATGTACACGTGAGAATGATCTAGTTTACCAATCTGTCACTCCCACTGTTACAATAACAACTTCTGTATAGCATAGATCTGTTATTCATCGTCCTTCAAATTTAGCATCTCCCAGTTTTGTCTGCTGTTATACGAACATGATAACAAGCCCGTTCACATTCTAATTACACCCACATGTAGCATGGAAAAAGCTTGCTAACTATTTCTATGTCGTGTCTATAACAATCTATGAACACATTCATGACACATTATAATGCATTCACGAAGCATTATAAACATGACTATAAATATTTTTAAAGAGGTATAACACATTTTAGCTATGTTTATTATGCATTATGATTGCTTTATGAAGCTCTCATCTATAATGCACTATAGATACCTTCATATGCAATACAGAACATCCTTAATTCTTATACCGACCATTTTAATGCATTATGAAGGTATCAATGAAGGAACTTCATTGGAGGTTATGAGGTATTATAAGCAACACTATAATGCCTTATGACTGTCAATAGAAGACGATGTAATGCTTCATTGATTCTTATACTGGCCATAATAATGCATTATGAAGGTATCATAGTGCATTATAGATGACAGCTTTAAGTGTTACCAAATGCTCCACTAACTTGCACTGTAAACACTGTATAGGTTGTACAGAATGAAGCCATTTTACAGTCTCTGTCCTGTTTGCTGAACTGAAGTGTATCTGGAAAATTAAACAATGCCAGCAGCAGAACTTAATAAAGTAGCAGTGTTTATCCAGGCATGCCTTTCCAAAAGATTCTTTACTCCTGAGGTCATTGCTCAGTGGCTAGGAGACGCGACCTACAGGGTGACATGCACTGTCTTGACTGTTTCTCTTTGAGCGCTTGTAACTAACAATACAAGCCAATGTAGTGAAACACTCGCTTCTCTGCATGCTCGACACCTCCCACCCGTGTCTCCTAAATTTGATATCTCTACAATTCTCCCATTTCTGTGGGTGGTTAGGAGGAAAATCAACAGTAAAAACTGCACCTGTTTTGGAGAGGAACACCCCTTCTGCAGAAACTATGAGAGCCTGGTTTGACTGGGATCACATACTGGAAATGTCACCAGTGACAGTCGAGATTTCTTGGGCCATAAAAGAAGTCAAAACAATTTTATGTTTCATCATCGGTTCTGAAGCTTCTCAGTCTTTATGGGTTCCTTAGCCCTTAACTTGCCATTCTTTGGGCTGCGTGGGATTTTTAGGGTCATTTTTTGAGCCGATAACGGAGTAGAAACACTCTAAGATATAAAAACTGGAACCAATCAGCAAATTTAGGAAAGTCCTCAGTAATCCACAGGATAACAGACATGCTTTCTTCATATGGTTCCCCAATGAATACGGGAAGAAAGAGTAGCCAACAACTGCCCCAAAAGCTCACTGGATAATATGGATAAAGTTCCAGTTTGCTAAAAGAGCTTCCACACTAGCTGAAGACACACATAACAGATCGACACAGAGAGGAGAAAGAGGTAGTTTTTAAAGTAGCAGCTGTATAAAAACACCTTGCTCAGGAGCGATTAAGAACAGGGCTGTGAAATATTTGCAGGGAACAGTCTCTAAAGACCACGGACTCTCCAATGAAATGGAATGTTGCTTTGTTCGTCATTTACACAAGCATGAGAACAGGTTCACTGGAATTCTTTACCTTTTCCCGATATTCCATCATCTCTCTTTAGAGAAATGCTGTCTCGACTGAGAGCTGTCACTGTCACAGTGCTCCACCCTGCAGTGTGGTGTTCCTGTCGCCACCAGCAGATGGCGCTGCTGGTCCCACTGCACCCTCCTTCCATGGCCTGTAGTTTTAACTGCCCATACCTGTCCCTCGTTACCCCCTCGTTAGTTGTGTATATAAATGCCTCCGAGTCCTGTGTTCCCCAGTCCGGTCATTATCCCCTGCATTTGTCTTGACTGTTTCCCATCCTTTGCTGGCTTGTTCCCTAAATTAAGTTCTGAAACAGGGGTGAATTACAAAGAGCTGGGTCCTGTCTTGCTGTCTGCACCCGCCGATATCAAAACAATGTAGCAGGTCTAAGTGCAGGGTTAAGCCATTGGCTTAGGTTAAGGGCCTCACTCAAAGGAAGACGTGACCCTTCTGCCAAGGAGGGGATCTTGAACTGATATCCTCCCGATGGCAGGCACAGGGGCCCATCCCGCTGAGCCACACAGCGCCCCCTGCAGCCTAAGAAGAAAACCCAAGCTGAGATTTCTTACAGGTTTATTATAGGTCCCCAGGCAAGGCAAATGGGGGATACAGCACAGAAATGCATCGCAGTAGGAAGCTGGGATCCATCTGGGGCTCCGGGAACGAGAGCCGCTGCAGGGAAATGGGCCAATCAGCTCGACACGTGGAGAGCGGGCCGCAAAGACGGGTTTATGAACGAAAGCTGGAGTGTACAATATGGCGGCTCCTCACTGAAATGTGCGCTAAAGGGACAGGTGCGATGACCCTGCTGACGCCAGGTCAGTCACCTTCTGGGAATTAGCCAATGATATATTTTGAATCCGTGAGCGACAGGGGAATCGGCCAATCAGCTTCCAGCTGGAGTTGGTGGCCCCGCCCCTCTATAGCCCCTGCACAGGTAGCATGGCGCCTCCAGTAAAACATCTGAATGTAAAAATTGGCAAAAAAAAAAAATGAGTCACTGGAAAGTCTAAATACATGTCAGCAAACCAGCAAGGTGACATCAGCTCTGGATGTCACTGGATCTTTATTAACCGGAGCGAGGTAATAACCAGGCTTGTTTACCTCCGTGAGCCTGCATACGGTGGAGGGAGCTCCTCTAATTTCTCTTCACGCAGAATCCGGGATGCGGGTGGAGAAGCATTTCACGTGTGGCAAAGAAAACGTGGAACCTGAGCAGTGTTGCAGATTTCTTCAGAAGCGTTCAGAGCAGAGCCGATGACGTCCATCATGCTACCGCAGTGTATTACACGGTGTATTTACAGTGTATTCGTCGATGTAATCTTTTCTCATATTGTTGTAGCTTACTTGCGCGCAGGTAAATTCCAGAATAAAAGAAAGTGAGCATACATAAACTATATGGACAGAAGTACTGAATTTGATTGGCTGGCACTGAGTTCTGAGCTCAACACTATCAAACACCATTGGGATGAACTAGAATGGAGATTGTGGGCCAGACCTTCACGTCCGACATCAGTGCCTGACCTCACAAATGCTCTTCTGGATGAATGGGCAAATTTGAAATGGGCATTTCCAAAGATACGCTCCAAAATGTTGTGGAAAGCCTTCTTGGAAGAGTGGCAGCTGTTATAGGTGCAATGGGGGAACCAACTCCATACTGATGCCTATAGATTTAGAATGGGACGTCATAAAAGTTCCTGTAGGTGTGATCACTTGTAATACTTTTGTATTATAAATCCCAATACTTTTGTCCAAATAGTGTATAAATTCCATTTTATGTTTTGTTGCTGGGAGAAACGTTGATGGCTATAGGACCCCCCCCCCACCATTGGTGTTAAAGTCAGCTGGTGAATTGGTTCGTAAGGCACAATTTACATGATTTTCACATTCAGTAAGTCATCCATTAATCCTCATTAACCTCTGTAGATGGAATATTGAAATCCTAGAACATTAATATAGAAATGTTTCACCATAGGATGAAGACAATGTCTCAGAATTACTGTGTATCTATTTACCGGGTCTTTAGAGGAGTTGTTTGGATTTAAACCATGTCAGAACAATGTCGCCCACGTTGTAACAGAGTCAGAAAACGCCTTCTTTGTCGGAAATAAGCCATTGGGCCCGCAGGTTGTGCTGTTTGCTTGACACGCTCTCGTCCACTTGTTGAGGACAGGCTGACGGATGACTGATCTGACCACATGACTCAGGAAACCATGGTGTGCGATATTCACACCACCTGACTCATAAACATGCACTTCAGGTCTGCTATTGTGAAGTTCTTGACAAAATGTATCTGATGAAACTGCTGATCACTCGACGATAACATATTTGTGGCGGGAGAGGAAGATAAACGTCACCATTTGGGAATGTTCCATCTCTGCTTCAGTCGCCACTGTAAAAATGGAATTTTGTTAAAAAGAAAAAGATATTGACAGAATATTCCATCATCTTACATTACTGCTTTAGTCATGATGGACTGGACCACATAAGGATATCATTTCACTTGCCAATAGCTATGAAGGCATCATTTAACCACTTGCTTATAATGTATACTTCTCAACAAGTAGGGCAATGTGCTGAAAAACACAAAGATCATTGGTTCAAATCCCTGGGAATGCATGTAAACAAACCACAACCCTTCCTCCTACTGTACGCTGTTTAGGATTAAATTATCAGATAAATGTGAATGTAATGCTTTAAGCAAACTTTAATTGGCTGACAGGTGACAGGATCTCTCAGGTGGTATCAGACCCCCCCCCCCCAGAGAGATATTCCATAAAGCAGGATTTCTTGCTTAGCCAGATAACTTAGCATCATCGTGTTGCTGTGCTATATGTAAGTGAACGAAGATAAAGTCCATTTAGAGCAGACTTAAATCCAAGAAGTTATCCGGCTAAGCAAGAAATCTCACTTGGTGGAACACACCCCAGAATGATGCCCCTGGTCCTCATGTTTTATGGGGGTGTACAAAAATCTGCAGTTTGCTGAATTGGCGTTTCTACATTATAAATTCATTCCCTAACCCTGGTCAACGTCATATGGGACTGGCCAGTGAAAAACCTGTATCTCCTAAAATCCATTATTTCCGGAGGTTGAAAAAAACCTGAAGCTAATTTACAAAATAAACTGAAAACAACACGAGAGGCACCCTTACCATCAGCGAACGGTTTCGTGTTGTAAATGGACTCAAGCGGATTGTTGTCAGTGAGATGAATAAGTCCGTGTCAACAAGATACGAACTAATCTCACTTTATATTCACAGTTCTTAACACAATGATGTTAATTTGCTAGCTATTTAGCTATCAGTGTTATGTTGCGAAAAAAAAAAAAGAACGCAATAATGTAACCTATACAAACGACCACCATGAATACAAATGTTAAGTAGTACAAGCAACAATATTAGTTAAATAGATGACTTTATGTAACATTTTTTCATTGGTTAGTTAGATGTCAAACGCTATCAGTGGACTGATAGGAGAATGGGCGTATTCCATCTATATTTAAAAAAAAATCACAGTCATGAAATAGATAGCATGCAGTTTTCCTTGGACGGGGACAATATTCAAATAGGTGGTTTTTTATTGATGTATTTGTATTTATGATGCGTTAATGTGCATAATGACGGTTTATAATGATTTATGCACATTAAGTTTGTTATTTGATAGGCCACACAGAGCCTGCAACAGGCCTGAAAGTGCAGCTCGATAAGGTTCCCGGTCAGCGGAAGGCGTGGCGCCGGGGAGCAGGGTTAAGGCGGCACATTGCATGCTCACGCTGTTGACACTTCAGTAATTGCTTTCCCTTCAGAAGGTATGGACACCTTTTTGGGGAGTTCAGAAGTCATCAGGAATCTCATCTGTCGGCGAATCCTGGGTCAGCGGCTTAAGGTGTCTTTTAATGCGTTAGCGATGTCACATGCTCGTGCACCGGCGGCGAAAATCGCTTAACGAATCAACTAATTTAGTCCCATTCCTGAGTTTCAGGCCGTCGCTCGAGTTTCCTTTGAAGCCGCCACAGATTTCTTGCTGTGGAGATGCATACCAGCTGTAGGAGGTCATAACTGCTTAAACTTGGAAAGTGTGCAGTTGGCAACACAGCAGCAATAGTTTTTAACGGCGTGGGAAAGAGTGCATTAGAAAAAAAAGGCCTATAGTTTGAGGGAGATGCTACCTGTTCTATATTGTATAGAGCCCTGGAAAAAGTTAAGAGACCACTCTATGTTTTTGTTTTAATATCTGCATTTTTAAATCCTGGTTTGATCCTGGTCCTGCTGGCAGGAGGCTACGTTGCGAGGCAGGCTGCTTCCAGGCTCAAAATGTCTAAGACAGCAGGACACAGGAATGAGGTGAAGCAGGAGGCACTGGGAACGACCAGGAGCCAGCCAGTCAGAGGGCAGAAGCAACTTTCTAATGCCAGAGATGACCGACAACTTATCCAGCAGTGCCTCATAAATCGGAGGATGACCTCAAGTGAAAATAGGAAAAGGAATGGGAAATATTAATTGTTGGTGTGAAGTGCACTGCTAGGACAGTTCATATCGTGTGTGTGTGTGTGTGTGTGTGTGTGTGTGTGTATATATATATATATATATAAAATTCACAAACACACTCCCATTAATTAAAACATGATCGAAACAAAAAATTGTGTTGTGGTCTTTTAATTTTTTGCATGGTTGTAGGTGTGTGTGTGTGTGTATCTCTACATCTCTACTGCTTAATATTGGCAATACTTTGATCTAGCAAAAATATATATATGAATGTATGTATAAAGGAATATATAGAGAGAGAATAACGAAAAAAATGTAATCGATGGCACCAATACCACTCTACGGTGTATGTCAATGTATCAGGGTCTCAATAGTCTAGTCATATGTGTATAATGCTGACATCATTTTTAAACTAGATCAGTTACCATTATGACCACAGAAATGCACCTAAAGCTGTTTGCACCCTGCATTCAGTTTTCTCGCCTTATTTCATTTTTCATTCTATTTATTGTCTTTTGTATTCCTCTCGTGGTTATATGTTTAATTGTTTACCTCACGCACCAAAACAAATTCCTCATACATTTTTCACTTGGTGAGTAAAAGGGTTCTGCATTCTAATTTCTGATTCTGCATTCTGATTTCTGATTCTGCATTCTGAATTCTGATTCTGAATTCTGATTCCGAATTCTGATTCTGAATTCTGATTTGGCATTCAGATTTGCACACGGCAAAGTAATGAGCAGCTGGTGAGGTACAGCAGCACAGAAAGGATGGATAGCTTTGGGCACAGACCTGTACAGGAATGAAATGAGGCTGTGTGTATCCATACACTCGACCTGCCAAGATCTGTTTGCTTGCCTGTAGACATCACAGCATCTGAAATATAGAACAACATGTTCTGGAATCCTGCTTGGGGAGATCATTTTGAAATAGCTCAGGACTTCAGTGTTGAGGTGCAGTGGCATGTCTGTGTAAAAAGTACTCATTCTTTTGGACCACAAATGAAACGAAATCCCAGCTCTGTATCAACTAAGAATGACATTTTGTTCATGTCCGAGGCCAGGGATCACTTAATGGCTCATAATAGCCTCGGTTAAAATATTTAATGCATGAATACAAGGACTCTGGCAAATTAACGTAGAAGGTTTGGGCGATGATTAGTTTTTCATCTACAGCTATAAAAATGCAGCTTGGTTACTAAGTCTCTGTAATGCCAAGTGGTGATCTGAGTTCAATTTAAAATGTAATATTTTCAATATGACTTCAATTTAATGTCTGTTTCCATAAGATACTTTATTTGTGAGGAACATGTACTGCGATGCAGAAAATTACTTGATATTTAAATAGAGTCTTCAATTTCATTTTATATTTACTTAATTTTTTTTATAAAGAAAATGTAAGTCGGAAGAGATCAGTGACAAGTGAAGATATTTTATGCATACTTTATTAATATTTCTTCTCTGAAAGGAGAATTCTTAACAGCAACTGACCCATTCGTGAAAGCGCATTCAATGTGTTTTGAAGCCAAAACAGTCACTTTATTTAGCAAACACAATTACAAAATAGAAATTACCACAAAATAATGAGTTGCATGTAAAACACATTAAAAAAATTATGCCTACTCAGTAGGTAACTACGTACAACATTCCAACCCTGAAGATAATTACATTTCTGATACAAAAATATAGGTATGAAATTTCCTTTTTTGGTTACATTCTAGTTGTGAAATTGAGACCTCAAGTATTGTCTAATTGCCCCTTAAAATCCTACGTACGTAATAGTATCATTTCAGATGCATTAAATCTGTTCATGTACTTTAAATTGTTACATTTAACCGCCAGAGTGGCATTTCAGAAGGCACCAAAACTGCAAGTTTCTCTTTCAAACAGATCATTTCTCTTTGTAACATAATGCCTAATCGTGTGAAGAAAGGGGAAAGATCGAACCCGTCATATTTACAGAAAAGAGAAAATTAAATGACAACAATTCTCGCACATGCTTGTTGTACAAAGACCTGAAATGAATCGCGACAGGGAAGAAATATTTATAAGCTACATGTCAGCTAACTCTGAATAGTACAATGTAAATATGCGAAAACATTTCACATTGATAGTACCGACGGACGTAAAGCAAAAACATGACACATTTACGACATACGTACACCTTATGTATATCGTAGAAGTCTCTAAATGCGTATCTCTGCTTAATTGTCCTTGAGTTGAAGATACTAAGCAGACAGAGAAGCCAAGAATCTCTCAATCTTTTTGTCTTTAGAAAGTCTATTTTGCGTAAGAAGCGGAGAGGTCTCCTTTTGTCGTATTTGTGTTCGAAAATGAGGGCTGAGCTGGGCAAAAAGTGCTTTTCCAGTTTTTTTTTTCCGTCATTTTGTCCAGAAACGAGAGTCCTGTAATCTGAAGACCTCAGCAGATGTCAGTTGTTCTTGGGGAGACGGTGGACTGACCATCGGGGCTGGTGACCGGGGGGCTGTACAAGGCGGTAGGGAGGGCGGAGGGGAATGTGGCAGCTACTTGGGTGGAAAACGTGCCTGATGGGTAGGCGGTGGCAGCGGACTGGGTCGGATAGGAGCTGTGTACTGGTGAGGCATAGCAGGATGGCACTGGGGAGGGGTAAGAGGAGACGGGGGAGGGGTAAGATGTGACGGGGGAAGGGTAGCTGGATGTAGGTGAGGGCATGGACACGGGGCCCACCACCTTCTCCACCTTCTTCTCCTTCTGCCGCAGGTGGATCTTGGTGTGCCTCTTGCGCTCGTCGCTGCGGGCGAACTTGCGGCCGCAGACGTCGCAGGCGAAGGGCTTCTCGCCGGTGTGCGTGCGGATGTGCGTGGTCAGGTGGTCGCTGCGGCTGAAGTTGCGCATGCAGATGCGGCACTGGAAGGGCTTCTGGCCCGTGTGGATGCGGATGTGGCGCGTCAGCTCGTCCGAACGGGAGAAGCGGCGACTGCAGCTCTCCACGGGGCATGCGTAGGGGCGCTCGTGGGGCGGCGTCTTGCTGGTGCGGTTCGGGTACTTTCGGACCTGCCGGGGCTTGGTTACCTGCGACTGTTCCGCACACTTTAAGTCCTGTGATCCCGTCTGAGAGGCGAACGCCCGAATGGTGGACAGGGGCGTGAGACAGAGCTGCCCCGATTGTGACTGGAAGGGCTTTTGATCAGGGGGCACCAGACTGGAGTCGGTCTGTTGTTGGGAGAAGAGGTAGTCTGGAATAATGGGGACCGGGAAGCTGGTGGTCTTCCCGCCCGCATAAGCTGGGGGTGGATATGGGATTGCGCAGCCTGTGGGGCTCGGGAATGCCTGGCTGTGCTCCGGAAGAAGGTTGGAGTTGCTGGCGGCCTGGGTGGGCGCGGCGGAGTAGATGGGGTTGGATTCGCCATGGTGGGCGGAGCAGCTCATGTTAGCCTGGCAGGAGCTGACCGAGGAGGTGGACGAGGAGGGAGCAGAGGGATTGGAGATCCCCATCAGGCCACTGACCAGGCTGAGGAGGGGCTCGGGGCAGAGGCTGCCCCCGCAGGTGGTTGTGGGTTCGAGGGTGAAGCGTCCTGTGTAGGAGAGTGGGGGCAGGCGCTGGCTGGGGTAGCTCTGCTCCACAAAGGACTTCTCGTAGCTGACCGCGATATCTGGCAGCGTGTCTGCAAGGGGAGTTATGAAAAAAATAGGGGGAGTTAATAATGATCAGCAGTGGCTCCAGCTCTACGCCACTCCGAACTCAAGCCGGTGTGGAGGAGAGACCCGCTGGCAGAAATTCCCGAGACCGTCCAACGCAAGATTGGAACATCCCCCAGCTCAGTCCGTCCCAGAGCAGCCTGGGGTCTAACGCAGCAGGCCTGTCCTGGCTTTCTGCTGCCTAAGCGCTCTTAGTAATCAAAGCTGCACAACTGCCCCTTACTTAATGCTCTAAATAAACGCAAGATCAACATTTAGACCCCAGCACATTCCGTGTATCATTAATACCCTTTGGTGTATTTGTTTACAAATTAATTAAAAGAATGATAAGCTGCTAAGATCTTATAAAAAACCGATATTTGCATTAAAATGACAGAGTTTGCATTTTAGAAACAACGCTTTGCGTGATCCCTTTCATAAAGTTAAGAGGCTGATCTTACCTCCAGCCAGGTGGTCATACTGCTCTCCAGGATCCCCGGTCCCGAACCCAGCACCTTCTGGCGCGGAGGCGGCGAGGAAGGGTGTCCCGGCAGAGTGGAGAAGCATGATGTCTTCCAGCTTGGGGTAGCTATCCATGGGCGACTGAGGAAAGCTCAGGGGCTCTGAGATCTGGAGCGTGGGTAGAAGCATCTCAGTCTTAGCAGCGCACATTCTTCAGGAAGCTGCTGCCGCGGATGAGGAGCAGTGGGGAAACACCACCACGCCTTCGAGAAGATGCTGCCTCTCTCTCTCTATCTGCTGATGCAAGGCAATACCGCTGCAGGATATCCAGGGCACCCTGGATCTCAGCCTTTTTTCTTCTTAAGAAGCAAAAAATAAAAACAAAAAACTAGTTCAATAATCAGATGAGTCCAGCTTGTTATCTCCAAAATATTAGGATGCAATGGTTAATTAGTTGTAACCATTTGTTGTTGTTTACTTTTCAAAATTTAGAAACTTTTTTTCACTTGTGTATTTCTGTGGGTCTAACGCTTTTTTCGGAGGGAGACCGAAATATGGCTTTAAGTCACTGTTTCTATCGCTCTGCTTCTAATGTTTCTATTAGGCGCTCTGGGCTCTTTCACGTTTCAGAGGATCCCCACTCCTTTATATAGGCTCTCCTGCCGTGACGTAGATGTCCGTATTTGGACTGGAGGAAGCCCATATTTAGGCACTGCGGTGGAAGACACACGGAGCTTGCCAAGCGGAATACGGAGAGCGGAGAAACCGTAAATAGAGCAGTTGCAGCGAACGAATACAAATGTACGTGGTTTACACTTTGGTTGAGGATACTGACACACAAATGGCACATTATCAGTGAGTTCTCAAGCGGCGGGCTCGGCTGAACGCAAATTTCTCTTTTGTAGAAGCACGGTATTTTGGCGGAAGCCCCAGCGCCGGAGCGCCATATAAGGTCATGCTTAGACTTGGCTTCCGGTGGGCTGCCACTTCCTTGCCCTTATTTGGAGTTTCCTGAGATGGTGCTGATCAGAGCTTGGCAGTGAATGAGAGACCGAGGCGCAACTGAAGGCCTGCGCTCAAGGGGAATTACAAATGTCAGCATTCTGCTTCTCACTTTCAAAAGCGCTGGCGACCAATATTGACAGGTCTTTTAAACTATTTACAACTTTCAATTCATTTTGATTTCATTTAGAATAATGCAAAAAAAAGAGGAAATAAATAACTGTAGCAGAAACTAATTTCTTAACGGTCTACAAACACATTTTTACTATATAATCGCAAATTTACAATTTAACAGATTTATGTATGTTTTTATTATATATTATAAAAAGACAACAGCCACAGCAACATTATCAACAACAATAATAATAACAGAAAGAAAAATAATAACAAAGAAGCCGTGTTTGTGCTTGTATGTGTGCTTTTTGTCACCCTCTGCATGTCAGCCACGATGGCAGTGAGTACAGAAAGACACATTGCCGAGCTTTAATTCCAGCGCGCAAGCATGAAGCGCAGTACGTAAAACTGAACGACTCCTCGGGGATATGGGATGCATTTGGTCCCTTTGCCATCACCGGAGCCAGCAGATGCTACCGCTACCCACTTTTCATAGGGATGAAACTGAGAAATTCATGCGTGCGTTGTCGTATATATTGTTGTATAACAAACTGGAAGCCCCTGTTGCTTAATTTACTCAGTGCTGACACACGGACATTTATTGTCCGCTGATTCTCACCTTCAACGGCACCATAAATATAACGTAAAATAGTAAATGGGAAGAATTCATAGCAATTCGGAGCGGTAAATGTTTATTATAAATATTCTTCCCCCAACATACCTCACTAAAAATATTCACATACCTTATAACGTACTCAGACAGGGTACTGCATGGCCTTATAAATTAATCTCACAAAAAAGCGGCCAGCCGAAAAATTGACTCAGACTGAGGACCAGAGAAATAAGCAACTTGCATTTTCATAAGTTTGCAGTTTTTGGGTCGGCTATCCTATGTGGTCCTCTGGAAGTCTGAAGATGGACAGCAGAACAAGCGGCGCATTTGCCTGCTCCCTCACTGCATGCCGCCGCAAACTTACGACTCTGCCCGCTCACACAGATTTATTAGAGAATTGTGAGTCACACGTGGTTTGAAGTGATGACTGAGCGTCCGATGTGTTGGACGAAGCTCGGATTGATCTTCCAGGGAATACCGCTCCGGTGTACGGCTCACCGGCCTTAATGAGGCAGGCTTGCCGGCTGCGACGCCCTCTCACGGCGCCGTTTTGCCGATCGGCCCGAAACACAAACGCTGTTGATCGACTCAGGCGGTTCAGAGCTGCGGCACAACGTTAGGGCAGGATTAACAGATCGCGTGTTTGACAAAAAAAAAAAAAAAACAACATACTGCAGGGCACTGCCATGAAATAAAATACAAAATATATTAGGTGTTCGATAACAGGGTACTGGGCAAATTGATTACTAAAAATATTACCGTGAACACAATGCAATATCTTTCGAGTGTCACTCCCAAAATACTCTGTAGCTGGAACTTCGCTGCGACACATTAATCCACTGACAAATTTCACATGGGTAGCAGAGACTGATTTTTTTTTTTTTTTTTATTAATAAATACAGCTGGTTCTCTAGTCAGTTTAACCCCCTTTACATTTCTATAGAGTTAAAAGAGGTAGAAATAGCATGTTGTTTATTTGTGGGTATAGCAAATCCCACGTTCTAATGTCAGCGTGTGGAGGAGGTGCCGCTATGAAATGACGCCGTAAGTAAATCAGGAGAGGACGCCTCCCGTAAGTTCAAAGCGAGTTCTGCAGATGTTCTGCGACGCTGCATCTTTTGCGGCCAAGAGCTGGGATCCTTTAGCAGTCCCAGCCTGTCAAAGCTCATCTTAATCCATGCATCCTACGCAGGGAGGCACAAAGTGGAGTTCCCCTGCTGTGCGACTTATCTCTGCACTCTTTTTTTTAAGCAGGACCTGCCCCCCCCCCCCCATCTCTCTCAGCAGCTGGTATGTAATTAAGCCTCACCCCGCCCCCCCCAAGTCGAGTCGAATCACACCGGTCGCGAGCCTGCTTGTGTAACACCGGGTTCTAATGGCATCACTCGCCACGGCAAACAGCCTCCCACAACACCGTTCTGGGGTTTGCGGTTCTGCCGCTGACATTATCCCACCGGTGCATGAAGGCCCCCCCAGGACCTGAATGTGAGGCAATACATGAAATCTGGAAAGGTAATGTGCTAGCCTTTGTATGAGCAATGCAGGAATTCAAGTGGGGAATCTGCAGTGTAGCTACTCTTTCCAGATGATGTCTCCTTGTAGGGCTGCGCTGTAGGCCATAGCTGTCACTCATCATATTTCAAGGTGGAGTCAAGGTTGAGAATATATATGCAGGAATCCTGCTCGTCACATCAGACAGTGAGGACAGATGTTCTGCTGTGTCCAGAAACCTAACAGAACTTCCAGATGCTGATCATTCCACATTTATATGCAGACTGAAGCCGATGACCTTTGACCTCAGGTACTGAGGTCTGCACTGCATCGCCTCAGTCAGAGGCTATTCTTCCTCCTGGCGTGATTTCCAGAGGAGGAACTCAGGGATGACATCTATCTGTGTTCTAAAAGCAAATAAATATATTTCCACCTCAGTTCCCATTATTTAGCTAATTTTACCCAAGATTTAGCAGCATGACCCTTGAGACTGTCTGTTTAGCTAGAGTTATACAGTACTGTCATACTGTCACAGCATGCAGGACGAGAGATTCAAAGGCACTCAGTCGGTGAACGAAAAAGGGGTTTTATTTAACTGAACGGCAGCAGGGGAACAAGCGAGACCTCAAGGGGTCAAAACGAGAAGGTGAGTACAGGGAAGGACATGGGCAGACAAGAGGAGCGACATCAGTGACCAGACGAGGGCTGAAAGACAAACAGGTACTTAAATACAAGGACTAACAAGATGCAACAAGCAACACAGGGAGGAGATGGAAAGGTCAGGCGGACATGATGGGCAGGACGTAACTCATTGAGTCTCTAAATTGCCCATAGAGTATGTTTGGGTGGGCAAACATGGGACCTGTGATGGACTGGCATCCCATCCAGGGTGTGTCCCAAGCTCTCAGTCTGCACTGCTGGGGGTAGGCTCCAGACCCCTTGGATGGATGGATGGATGGATGGATGGATGGATGGATGGATGGATGAAAGTTTCCAGACTCCACTTTTAGCTTGATTGATTTGCTATTGTAAAATTTTGTTTGCCCCATGTTGATGTAGTTCCACTGTGTTTATTTACATAACGTTTGTTTCGCTTTGATGTGACAAACGTAACACCCGCACTTCGTATCCTGCAGCTCAGCTGTGGCCATCCTCGTCCCATTCCTCCCAGATTCCCCAGGCCTCTTTTAGCATCTGATGAAATGGAAATGTGCCTTTTACAGTATTTTCCCCTCTGATTAGGGCATCGAGGAAACACACAATGAAGGAGGAAATCTCCCCTGACCCTCTGTAGGTGTAACTTTACTCCATGGCTCAGTCAGGATACTCCATGCCCTTTGATGGCTGATAAAAGACCTTTTCTATTTTCCCAGCTCCTGGAACATAACATTTCCAGCAAAGGAAGGGCAGCTTATCGCGTTAAAGTGGCAGTAGACCACAGTCTGTTTATTTGAGGGCTTCTTGATCTGTGTGCCACACCTTACTCACCGAGTTTAGAACACGAATAGGAACTGCATTCGTCCATAGTTGCGATGTCTTCCTGGCACAACCGCATGTTAAGCATGCTGTAATGCGACTCAGGGTAGCTGCACCTACCATGAATAGGTTGTATAAAAATGCATAGTAGCCGAAGTTATTCATTGTCTTTGACAATCTTGTTTCTTTGTTATTTATTTATTTTTTTAATTTACACCTGCCAGGTCATTTTTGCCCGCTCGAGTTTCCCGAGGCTTTCGTAATGCCATCTTTTAACGTAGATCTTACGAACGACGCAGCGTTAAGCAGGCTTCAGGGAACTCATCGCACGTCCTCTCGAAATAGAAAAGATACTTCTTCTAGAATTTTCCATTTTTCCCACCAAAGGGTTTTCTTACCCTTACAAAACACAACTTCCTGGTAATTAGCATTTACGGAACCTAACACTCGAGTCTCCTTCCATTCTTCTGTCCAGCTGGCTTTCATATTCCTAAACAATTCCCAAAGTTAATTACAGCCAACTGGGTGCAATAATTTCAGGGATTTCCTGAGGACACACCTCTCCTGGTAGATATTTCGTGGCAAGAACAAAAATGATGTAAATGAACTTCCGTAAAATGCGATTGCTATTCTGGATTGAGCGTTGAACAGTGAAGCAGGAAGTGGGTGAAGCGGCGGTTCAGTGGGTAGCACTGCGCCTGTGTTCCTCTGGGGTTGTGGCTTCTGTCCCAGCTCTGCGACATGTTTGTGTACATGCGGGTACTCCGGCTTCCTCACACACCTCAAAGAGATGCGGTTTCGGTGAAACGGCGTCTTCTCAGCCGTTCTTCCTGCTCACGGCATGGTGTCTGGTTGGGGCGAGGAGGCTTGTGCGCCAGGGATAAGCCAGGGCCATCCACGGCAAACGCTGGGTATCATTTGATACGTTGGGTATCAAAGATATAATGCAGGGCATAGGTGGATGATGATCACCATGGTAACAAGGGTAAAGATGCTTGGAACTGCATGGAAGATGATGTTGGTAAACAGAATGCAACTGACCAAGAAACCATTATGAAACGACACACCAGAATAAACACCGATATATTGCTGTAAGATGAGAGTCTCAGGTCATCAGTCACTCAGCATGCAACTGGGAAGCTCTGGAGTCTTCAGAGCACAGTTGGTGTTTATGGATCTGGACTTCTGGAGCACGGTATGCTTGGAGCATGGACCAGTGAAAGCTGGATTGGGTAAAGATGGAGATAGGTCCTCGATGGCTAGGCCAGTATTCAGCGTAAATGGGGTGAGATAAGAAAGTTACCGGCTTCTACAAACCCAAAGACCTCTTCAATGTCAGTACGTTCTTCAGTGAACCAAAGCATCACTTTTACCACTGGACAGTTCACAAAAATCAAATGAGCTACATTCTCAGTGTCAAACAAAGCAAGAGCTCAACTCAAGATCCAAAAAAAGATGTGGTTTGAAGCAGCTACGTTAAACTAGGTCCGCTGGGTCTGCTCCCAGTGAAGCAGGGACGTGAGAAGGAGACCACCTACTTCCAAGCAAGGACTTTGAAAATGCAGCCCATAACCTTCAACAAAAACAGCATGAACTGGTTTGAAGCGGCCAAATAAACCAAAATGGAAGGCACAGTGGAAATCACAAAGAGAAGACCAAAATCAGGAAGGATAAAGATCTCTAGAAGGTGCTGAATCACAAATTCCAGAAAGCTACCAAAGACTAAAACAAAAAGCTGAAAAACAGTTTGAAAAGATGGATATCCAGCTAAACGTGCAGCAGATGAAGGTTCTGACCACAGTTTAAGAAAATAACTTTAGTACTGATGGTGAACAGATAGTGGTTATAGACAGAATTTGCCTCTAGAGTACGAAGAACAATGGACCCAGCAGTCATGAAGTACATCATATTAACAATACTGAAAAAGTTTGAGCCAGTGTGTCTCCAGCCTTGGACCTCGTTCTTCCTGATTTGCATGAGCATTTATACAAATTGTATGAACAATCAGAATGATCCCAGATATTCTGAAGTAAATCTTGCGTTGGGTGCAGATTCAAAACGATGATCACTGCGTTTAAATGAAGGTGTGGACGTGTCATCCTGAACGTGGCCATACGTTGGCATGGAAGGCGTCCATTTCCTGCAGGCGACTCAGTTCAGGTTGGTCCATGGGCGCGTCTAGTCGTGTTCGTGATGTCCTCCATGCAGCAGAATAGGGAACACCAATACATACCAAGCATTTAAGCACTTTCTGAAACACGTAGACCTACAGACATTACTGGCCTGGTATGAGATGAAATCCATTCAAATCAATTCATTTTTATTTATATAGCACAAGAAACTACATTGTCTCAAAGCGCTTTACATTATCCCCGTCCAAAGCCCCCAGAGAACAAGCCAGAGGCGACAGTGACAAGGAAAAACTCCCTAGTAGGAAGAAACCTTGGGAGGAACCAGACTCAAAGGGGGGGCCCATCCTCCAGGGACCGGCAGAGGAAGTCAGATTAACGAAATGAAAATCCTCATTTTTATAGTCCAAATTTTACAATTTGAGTGTCAAATCTGGTCACTTATCCTGGTCAGGGTTGCAGGGGTGGGGGGGGGGGCGCTGAAGCAGCATAAGGCCAAGGGACACGCATCCTGGGGGGTCAGGTTACATTATCCACGCCGCTTGAAGAATAGCACAAACTGTTTGTTTATACAGCAATTTTGACCAACCGGATTACCAAAGTAAACACAAGTTCACTTATAAGAAATCTGAGAAATTCCTTCTGGAGTGAACCAGTGCTGGGATAATAAATGCAATGCTCGTGGAAGCTCAGCCATATAGGAAGGATCAGCGCACACCGATCTGCATTCCCCAGCAGCCTCCAGTTCTATTTAATAGATTAGTTACCCACAATAGCCAGTTACCATGGAGAGGCTGTCCTCGCTGTCTCCACGGCATCAGGCTCCTTTGTCTTCTGCTTCTTTATTTAGATGAAAACTCAATTTACAATCTCATATGCATGTTTTCCTCAGGCATTGGCTGCAGAATAAGCGTTCAGTGTTAATTTAGTTAAAGGGGTGTTTTTCTCAGTCTGTGCATGTTAATATCTCTGCATTGTCAATATGTTTGTGTGCGGCAGAGTTGAGCAAACAAAATGGCAAAAACCGATGTTTGTCTTAGGCCTGATGAATAGTTACTATTTAGAGCCCTTTGTTTGTGTATCGCAGCACCCTGGGTGAAGTTGGAGTGATGGAAATTGTACATGGAGCATATCTTGCCTCCCATGGTACATACTTTTGCTATTTGCTATTTTGCTCACATGACAAAGTGTATACACACACCCCTCCCCCCCCCCCCCCCCAATTTTCCCCACACAGGTTTCGGATTGACGAAGATGGACCAGCATTTTGCGGTTGTAAGCTGAGTGGTGATGAATTTCTAAATCACATTTTTTTTTTTCCAAAGATAAAACCTTCAACCGATAGTTGCAACAATCATAACACAATAATGTAAAAAAAAAATAAAAATAGACAGCGAGGGGAATAGCAAAAAATTTTGGTTTGCGTTTTTTTTCCCTCAAACATCTGCTATTACAGTTATGTGGCTTTTGCTGCAACTGCCATGCTTCACAAAACAGGAAGTGATGTCATTTCCTCTGCTCCGTGATATCACGGCCCGCCACTAAGGCTGTCTGTTTACCAGTGGAAAGAGGAAATATTTTTCTCCCTTTTAAAACATGATGTGTTCAAACACAACTGGCAAATGAATTACAAGCATGTTCTTATTTTAGATCAGTCAATAAAAAAAATATACACTGGAGAACAGTTAGGAGGGTGTGTTTTTTGTTTTTTTTTGCACAGAATGTCATTTCTTAATGTTACTGTGAGGCCTCTTTGAAACATGGCAGTCCTACTTTTCCCCGTGTCTACAAATAGCTGTTAATAAATGCCCATTCACAACATCGGCAGTCATCAGTGAGACAATATGCTATTTACACATCAGAGAATGTGAGGTAAGTGGCTGAAAAAGGAGCAATGTTTTTGAAGACTTCAGCACACAGTTCCGGCTCAGTGGATGTGGATACCACAGTGGATGTGGACATCACAGTGGATGTGGACACCATTGCTTTTCATTTTCCTTATGCGTGACAGAATTTGAAAACCTCACGGGCGCCGTCGGCGACAAGGGCTTCCCCGGGATTACGGGAGTATGTGACTTTGAATCGCCAACAGCATCCTTCTTGTAGAAATCCCCAAACTTGGAGGATCTTGCATGTGCTTCCACATCTCCGCGGCACATGGAGAACCTTCATTCAAAACAAGGAGACTCAGATTCCCTGACTTGCACCAAACACATCTGGGACGCCGGGCAGAGGTTTGTAGGAATATCTCGATATTCACCCTCAGTCCACCACACAACAAGTCCAAACAGGGCCTTGGTAATAGAGCAAGTGAGGTCTGAGATTGATTACGTCACATTACCCATGGAAGAGCAGCATCGCAAAAAAATCAAGTTTTTCCCAGAGTCCACAGTCATTTCCTCAGCAGTTGGGTGACTCGGTTCACCTGAAAGTCAGTAGGTCTTAAGATCAGATCAAGCTATAGATCTACCTATAATCAGAGGTGGGTAATTCAGGTCTAGAAAGTTAGAAACCTAGACTAAAATTTTGTTTCTACCAGTTGAGTATAGAGTCACACTCACGGAGTTGAGTAGAAGGAGTCACAGTCAGAGTAGATAAGAACGTAAGAAGTTTACAAACGGCCTATCAAACTCATTTAGGGACAATTGACCTAATAGCTCAGAGTTGTTAAAATCTTATCTAGCTCTGATTTAATGGAACCCAAGGTTTTAGCTTGCGCTATACTAAATTCATAGTGCTCAACTAGTCGGTTGAAACAAAATCTTGGCCTAAACTTTTCTCTCTGGACCTGAACTATCCACCTCTGTCTATAGGGCACAGTGGCCTCTACAAACATGCAGAGACCTCCAGCCAATAGGGAAAACTCCTTCCATATTTCCCTTTTCACTGAAAGCACAAACCGTTTGACTGTGTTTCGTCAGGTAACCTGAATAACCTTATACCCTCTTTATGAAAGTATCTGTCTGATTCCCTATAGAATGTGCAAAATATTTTTTTTTTCGTAAAACTCTCAGAAAATGGAAATAGAAGTTTTATTTGTCTGCTTCACTGCCTCTCTCCAAACCTCCAAATCTCATAATGTATACAGCCATCTGACACACTCTTTCTGTTTTACGACTGGAATTGGGGAAGACTGCAGATAAAATAGCGGCAAATATGAAATGAAGATAGAATCAAAATACTCCATTGCGTAAGTGTCAAGTCACTGAGAGATTCATTCGCTCAGATTTTATAACCCCTTTCAGTGAGTCATCATTTATGACCATTAATGTGCTTCTGAGATGATGTGTTGGGGGGGGGGGGGTGGCAATGACAGAGAGGTGTACAACTGTCTGTTTGTTAGTTTTCGTCGATGATTCACTTTCCTGTAGTGAATAACTAATAACCATCAACCACTCATTCTCCGTCTTACTTAATATCTGCACCTCTAAGCTTGTTTTGTACGTCTGGCTCCAGTATATATCCGTATTTTTCAACTAGATCCTTGATGTCAGCTGTTAAGTTCCTTTCAGATGTTCCACAAACACAATAAAAAATCAAAAAGAGATTGGGCCTTTTCCAAACTCGATACCAAGCTTGGGAACAGTCTTCCCCTGTTTGTTTGGTCTGCTTCCTCTATAGATTTCAGTCTAAGCATGGAAGTTAGCAAACCCTATGTCCAGGTACACTATAGGGACAAAAGGATTGGGACACCTGGCCATTACAGATACAGGAACTTATATGACCTCCCATTCTCACAGCAGAACTCAGGTCCTAATCTGAGGCGGCCAATCAGAGTAGGCTCATGGAATGTCTTGTCTCTCTGGCATAGTCACCATCTTCCTCTGCTGTAGGAGGACCTTCGTAAACTCTGCATTTCATGAGTGGTACTCTCTGAGGTATGCAGACCAGGGAGTGGCCGCATCTCCGTAGGTAGGTGCACCTACTTTTGGTCTGGTCGCTCTGATGGTCGCCATACTCAGGGAGTAGCCGATGGTGTCTGATGTCTCTCCTTTCAACGAGTGTATTATGAGACTCAGGCTAAAACATACCACAAACTAGCAAGGGTAGGACCAAAACCTAAGGCTTCAGTCATGAAGCAGTCAGCAGAGCCAAGGTCTTATTTTTTGATGGGTCTGAAGAAGACCTCAGACATGTGTGTGATCAAATGATAATTGCTTATTGGCACTCTGTAGTATAGGGGTTGAATATCTGAAGTGTGATAGGTTGAATCTATAATGGATATAATCAATCCTTTATTGTCCCTCATGGGGAAATTCTTTTTACACCTCCCTCAACTTGCTCATTGTAGAGCAAGCTGTCCGCAAAGGGCAGCCACCTGTTGGGGCGCCCAGGGAGCTGGGGGTTAAGGGCCTTGCTCAAGGACCCACAGACATGCTGAGGCTGGGTTTGAACCGGCAACCTTGTGATTACAAGCACACAGGCTTAGTCCACTGAGCCACACGCTGCCCCAATAGGTGGATGGAAGCTGGATGGGTGTATGAAAGTATGGATGGAGGGATGGATAGGGGGATGATAGATGGATTGATGAATGGATGGATGGATGGATGGATGGATGGATGATGGATGGATGGGTGGGTGATGGATGGATAGATGATGGATGGATGATGGATGGTAGATGTCTTGTATAACTAAAATATTTTTAAATCCCCATAATGAGTATGGCTCAATCTCAGCTCAGTGTATGATTCCCCATCATTAATTGTCACTTTTGTTCAAAAACAGATGATTAAACATCAGATTATTTCTAAACATTTAAAACAAAAAAATGTGATTTATTGATGGTACCAGAAAGTGGCACGGAGAGACTGAAATACACGTCTCTGTGATTTGGGAAAGAGAAAGTCTCGGGTAGACAGACGGCGACGGTCGAACCTGGAAAATAACGAACAAACAAAACGGCCTCAGAAATGTGACAGACTAGCCGAAGCCCGGAATGAATCTGAACAAACCCCGAATTATTTGTTTGCCTCAGATGTTCTAACGATCATGCTTACGAATTCCATACAACACAACAGTCCAAGTTCAGGGCTGCGTTTCCCAAAGCTTTCACAGTGCTGCGATCATCGTAACTTAGAGAGGAAGCTTCCTCAGATAGATTGACCCTCTGTGTTAAGCCCCTGATGTCTTACGATCCCAGCAGCATCCGTGTGACAGTCACATTAAATATAAAGGCAGAGGATCCTACAATCTGCTTCCTATATGCTAAGGAGTTCAAGAAAAGAACTGCGGACCAATTATGTGATGTTATGTCTGAAGCAGTAAGAGCACATCTTCATCTCACTATGGGCTAAGCTGCTGGAAGTATTTGGTAAAATGGGAAGATGGGTGTGTAATACCGAAATTCAGGGCTCATTCAGAACTAAAGCCTCATTATTGGGAGTAGATTGCAGAGAATTGTTGGCCTCATTGTCTCTGAGCTGCAGGATTCAGTTTATTTTTACTAGGTCTGGAGACAGACCATTTTCACCTATCTACTTAAAACCAAGGAAAAAAATAAATCTGCAATGAATAGAGAGACACATACTGCAGTTTCCGGGGTATATTACACTCTCCCTCTTGTCGGAATATTTTCAATTCATCCCTCTTAAGGAGGAAGCATGTTCTCCTGCCAGGGCAGAAATTCATCAGGTCAGACTTAATACTTAGGAGCCCATTCTTTTGGCGCAGGACGGTCACGTTGATCATTTTTTTTCGGAAGGACATTTAACAGCCAATCTGCATCTCTGTTCCGCACTTCGTCCAATGGGCAGCCCTGACGGTCGCCATCACTGTACAGGGGAAAAGACGGACGCTGTAACACTGCTTGTCGTGGCCTCAGAATTCCGAGCACATTTGCATTCGGCGGCACGCCGCGTGTTTTACGGGACAGCGCGGTGGCTCAGCGAGCGGCGCTGGGGCCGCCAGTAGATTCCCTCCCATGGTCTGGCATCCCGTCAAGTGTGTCCGCTGCCTCATGTTTAACACTTCCTGGGATAGGATCCAGGCACACTGTGGTCCTGTACTCTACAAGCAGTGTAGAAGTCAGATGGAGTTTTATACACACACACTGAGGTATGATATATTATGGATTCCTTCATAATTTTGGGTTTGACTCCCCTTTCACCTCCTCTGCTTGTCGGGGCGTCAAAAGTGTCCCATAGGCCCCTGTGAAGCTGGGTGTTTCCCAAAGTTGGTTCGACTTCCCCGATCTCTGCACCAAGCCTCTGCCAGCCCACTCCACAGATTTTCAAACTGGACTCAGATCTGGCGGCTGGGCAGGGGGCCAGTTAAGCCAAATTCAAGGATCCGGGGTGTTTTTTTTTTTCTATTCGTTATTGCACAATTGGGTTAAACGCATATAGCAAAATGCAGTAGCAACCTCTGTAAATGACATAAAAAGCATGCATAGCTTGACAGTCAAACAGCATGAGATAAATGCTTATGAAATCTATAAACATTTGGCATATACTGTATACGTGAGTATTACACTGAGATTTCAATAAGTAACCTAAACTATTACATATGGCATATAACTGTGGGAGTATTGCGCTCTTGCTGTAAATAGAAATGCGATATTTCATTAATCCCTGTGGGGATAATTCTGTTTCCCCCATCTCGCTCTCCATATAGGGGAGGGCATGCTTGGGGGGGGGGTCACAATGAAGGGAATCTTGTGGAACCCAGGAAACTGGGGATTATGGGAGATAAGGGCCCGATGGACATGTGACTGTTCAACTGAGGCCGTGTTCAAACTGATGGTCTTCTGACCATCGGCAATTAAACAAACAAGTCTATAAGCGTGAGGTGTGCAGATGATTGAGGGCACCACACCCCAGTTCATTGACAAATTCCATCACTGCATTTCTGAGGGCCGTCTCGGCAGTGGCCTGCTGAAAAGTCCAGTAGATTCTCATTTGCTTTTATCCAAAGTGACTCATGGCAGAGGTGAGAGTTGCAGTGGATGGGTGCTCCCTGGGATACGAACCACACATCCTTTGCACTACATGCACAAGTCTCTATTGGCTGAGATACTACTGATCTACAGTTAGTTTCGGATCTTCTGCTGCCATGAAAACACTCAGCTGACATGAATCTGCAAATATTCCCTATAGTACAGTGGTTCCCAAACTGGGGGGCGCGCCCCCCTAGGGGGGCGTAGAGGTATTGCGAGGGGGGCGCACCAACGGGAT